>JAQGBT010003219.1:0-20415 GCA_034698585.1 Disparrhopalites patrizii | reverse complement strand
TCTCTATTTTCCCTTTCTTTCTCTCTCTCGTTCTCTCTCTCTCTATTTTCCCTTTCTTTCTCTCTCTCGTTCTCACTCTCTATTTTCCCTTTCTTTCTCTCTCTCGTTCTCTCTCTTTCTTTCCCCTTTCTCTCTCTCTCTCTCTCTCTCTCTCTCTATTTTCCCTTTCTTACTCTCTCTTCCTCTTTTTCTCTGTATAATCCATTTCTTCCTCTCTCTCTTCCTCTTTTTCTCGATATAATCCATTTCTTTCTCTCTCTTCCTCTTTTTCTCGATATAATCCATTTCTTTCTCTCTCTTCCTCTTTTTCTCTATATAATCCATTTCTTTCTCTCTTTTTCATCTTTCGTTATGTCTCTTCCTCGTTTTCTCTATATTTTCCCTTTCTTCTTTCTCTTTAATTCTATGCCTATTTTCTATTTTCTCTTTGTTTCGCTTTCTATTTCCCTTTTCTTTCTTTTTCTCGCCTTTTTCCCTCCTTTTTTGTGAGTTTTTTCTCTCTGGTTTCCCATATCTCTCTCTCTTCTCTAAAGTATTTTCTCGCTTCTGTCATTATCAATCTCTTTCTCTCGGTCAGTCACTCATTCATCTCGCACCCTCACAACTTGTCCGATACACCACTTTTCTCAATAATCTCCAAAGGGGTGAAGACTCATCCACTTTTCTCTCCGTCTTGACATCTTTGTTCTCCAATTGAATTTTTTTAGGGTGTTGCAACCATAATTATTTATTCGATTTCTCATCCTTCCCTCTCTACCATATAATGAAAAATTCCTTTGGCCGTTCCTTGAAATTAAATCACTTTTTTTCTCCTTCAAAACAAGAACCAAATCCTGGTATTACATACTTTCTCCCGCGGTGGTATTGAACAAAAAAAAGTAAGTAAATAGATAAAACAAAAAAAGTGTACAAGAAAGCTTTTCCTCCCCCTTCCTTCCTCGGTCTACCGGTTGGAATAGTAAATTCGTATGGTTGATTGTCCTAGACGGAAATGGGGAAAATGGGCCAAAGTAATCAGACACTGTGGGACGTGCACTAAATTGTCAAGTACGAAGGAGGGGGTGTGGGACTGTCCATGGGAGAAATTGTAAAAGTGCATTCCCCATCAAGAGGGAAACTATCAAGAGAATCTATTAATTGACTACAGCAATAAAATGGTGAGGGGATTTTTTTTAAACAACTTCTCTTCTCATATCACGGGAGCTTGGTAAACCTTGACCAAATGGAAACCCTGTGGTTGTCGTACATGTACATGGATATGGATGTACATAGGGAAATGAGTAAAAAGAGGTGAGCATTTAGGGGTAGACACGGAAAAACGTAAGGGGGCACATAAATAAACAAATAATTAAAGTGATAAAGTGAGGGCACCGTTTCGGTCTTGAATGTGAAAGCTATAATAAAGTCTCTCAATAATTCTCCCTTGTTTAAAATGGTGGGGAAACACACGTTTTCATTCATGCCACTTTATAAATAAATGGACAAATGCATATGCCAATTAAAAAAATAAATAATACGCAAAAGGGAAGGAAAAAACAAAAAGGAAAAGTCCGAATCATATGTATTGTTTGTGCATACTAAATAAAAACCTCATGGCATCACCTTCACGTCTGGTTTCACTTTGCACTCCAATATGATCACGTTTTTGTCAGCCTATAACCTGTAAAGAGCTTGGCAGACGTGGACATTAAGTCATTATTTTTTTTACACCATAAAATATATTTATCTGGGCCATTAATTAGACCCCATGTTGTTTAGTAGTAATTATCTTTGCATTAACCCAAGCCTCAGTTAGTTTTATGACTCCCCTCGCAGTCTTTTTTCCACTTTTCCCAAAAGGCACACTCTCCTCTCTCTCTCTCTCTGTCTCTCATTTCTTCTTCTCTGATATTTTGATGTTCTTCCTTCTCTTTTATCTTTATACCTTTCCTGGTTCTCTCTCTCTCTTTGTATAATTTTCAAGAAAAAAAATTAAAGCCTCACAGCATTCATTCGGTATTACTTACGCCTTTAACCCTTTAATTCCCTGACTAAGCAATTGACCACAAGTAATTCTGAAAGGGATTATTTTTTTTAACACAATTTCTCTCTCCCTCCCTCCCTTTCCCCGCAAAAAAAATGGCAAATATATTGAGGAGATGATGACCGTTGCACAAGTAATTATTCAAGTTTAAAATTCAAATAAGTTGTTCTTTATTAGCATACACACTTACACACACGGACACTCGTATGGCTCTGAGCTATGGAGAACTGTTGTGTGTGTAAAAAGGGCAAAATAAATACAACCCGTATATATATAAATTCCTCCCTTTTTTATCTAACAAATACTTCATAATAATATTATTCATGATTGACTGCGAGAGAAAGAGAGAGAGAGAGATAAAAGAATTAAAGAGAGAGAGAGAGAAAAAAAAAATCATACATACATTTTTTTACACCAGAGGATTTTTTGAAAACTGACGTGTTATAACTAATAAGATTTCCAAGCAAATGGCCGATTCCTTCTTCTAGTTGGATTCAGGGGATGTGGTAATATGCGCTAAAAATTATTAAAAATGCTGTAGAAACTGTATATTATAAGGGATTTACACGCGATGGAAAATATTAATATTTTTTTTCTCACTAAAACCAAATCCCAAGAACAACAAAGAAAAGGTGCAGAGAGTGTGCTCCAAGTAAAAAGGCTCCGTTCATTTTTTTCCCCCTCTCCTCCTTTTTCTGTTCTCGTGTGTGTCAAATACAATTTCTCGTGTGAGCTTTGACTTAATACCCTTTCCCAAACCATCCCTTGTAGAAGAAGAACAAACTGTTGAGTGTCGGACATGATAATTATTATCCTGTTATTATTATCATTATTATTATGAATTTACAAGTTGAATAATATTTCTGAAGGAGAGAGAAGGAAGAATCAAAAACTTTCATAGTTCAGCGTCTCCACCAATATTTTTTTAAATAAGCAAAGACCAAATGGAAACATTTTGGGTTCTTTTCTGAAGGCACAAAAAAAATTCGGATAGGGAAATTTGCATCCTTAGGATACAAAATGCACAAGAGCTATTGAAAAAAAAACTATTGTAGTAGATGGGAGGAAATTTAAACACATGTTTAAAAGGTTTTTTTTTCAATGCACATGGGACTTCAATGCAAAAAAGTACAGAACGACTAAGATTGGAGGGAATGTAAAAAAGAACAGTGACTTACTTCACTGTCTTTATAATATAAAATAATAAAAGGTGCATTCACACATATCCCACATCACATGGAATGTTTGTTCATAAACTATACATTTTACACCTTTTTTTCTTCCTCTCTCCATTGGGGAGGAGAAGAAATGTCTCTCTTTCTCTCTCTCTCGTTTTCTCTCTCTCGTTTTCTCTCTCTCTCTTTCTCTCTCTCTCTCTCTCTTTCTCCCTCTCTCATTCTATACGTCCTGTGAGCCGTACCAGCAACGTAACAGAATAATGTCATAGTTAATTTCTCTTCCAACACAGGAACAACGGTGTGCGTTGTCACTGAAACACGACACTTCAAGTGGTGTTGCCAGGAATTCCTTTTTGTCTCTCTATTTTTTTTACTTTTTTATTTTTCACAGTCCTTTTTTTCCTCCTTTTCCTTCTCTGCCATTATTTTACCTTATCTACTTCAACTACAAACACATAAACTTGGTACAATATGACAGTGAAATGAACACATCAAGAGGGCAGAAACAGAACCGAGAGAGAAAAAAACAGTGATGAAGAGAGAGAGAGAGAGAAAGACAGGAAAATGAAAAACAGAGAGAGAGAGAGAGAGAGAGAAAGAGAGAGGGAGAGAGAGAAGTAACAGAGAGAAGCCGAAGAATGGAGAAGCAGCCTTTTGGGTTCAATAATATTGTTGTGAAATCTCTTCGAATTGTTTAGTCAAGTTTTTTTTTTGCTGGAGCAAGACAAAATAAATAAATACAGTACAGAAAAAAATAACAGACTGTAATGTAAGAAATATGCAACATGCTTCTAGGGGATTCTCTCCTTCGTTCCCTCCATATATGCATGGAAATCAGCTAGAAAATGCTCTCCAATCATGTGAGCTAAAAGAGGTCCCTTATATGATTTTGGGAGATAGTGAGAGGTGGAGAAGGAGAGAAAAGGAGAGTGAGAGACATAGAGGATTTAGAGAGAGAGAAATGGAGGGGAAAGGAGAAAGGGAGAGAGAAAGAGAAAGAAAGAGAGAGATAGAGGAGAAAGAGAGAAGGGGAGGAGAGATAAAAGGGAGATAGGGAAGGAGAGGGAGAGAGAGAGAGAGAGAAAGAAGAGAGCCTCAAGTTACAGAAATAAAATAAGGAATCATAACAACTGCTGCGGCACTTCTTTTTCTTCTTTCCTGTGTTTTTGGAATCACAATTGTAATTTGTGGGCTCGCTCCATTGTGCTTTGTTTCAAAAAGGGAGGGTGAGAGGGGAGAAATGATGACGGCAAAGCAGGGGTGAAGACTGAATGGAGGAAGACGCCGAAGAGTGCCGAGTAAAGAGGGAGAAAGAGGAGATATTCAGACTTTAGTCTCCAATTTAAATTTCAAACCACTGACACCTGCCAGCAGTCGGAATTAAATCATCTCCTCGACGTCTCTGTCTTTCTCTCTCTCTCTCTTTCCTTTATTTTTACGTCTTTCTCTTTGGTCTTCTACCCCTTATTCTTACGTAACTTCTTGTACCTCGGGGCTTTGCGTAAGTCAAATAGTGAGATATATATAAAAGAGACTTTACCATGAATTTATTCAATTCATTACACTTATTATTTTATGTTAATTATATCTCTCATCCGTACAAAGGGTACTTGCACACTATCAATCTAAATATTGTGCTGGTGAGACTAGTAGGACGGTAGAGCGTTGGTAAACATTCTGTACGTGTCTGAAGCACATAGAGGTAAATGGAGCCAAAGGGAAACGTCCCTGGGAGGGAGGGGAAGATTCCATATTTCAAAGGAATGAGAAGGAGAAAGAAGCTGAAGAAAGGAAACGACACAAATTATATTCCCACACAATCACGACACACTTGACAGATGCCCCCCCTCCCCCCCCCAAAAAAAAGTCTCAGGCATTTTTTAAATATCATTTCACACTCACTATCATTCTTTTCTTTTGTCGTAATTCATAGCTTTGGCTACAATCCGCCTCTTGACAATCCCTTCTCATTTTTTCACCCCTTTTTCTACAGAAAAATGACCAAAAATTCAAATTGTTTTAATTGGATGCACCCGTGCCAAGCTCGGCACGTCCAAGTAAGATATTCATGAAAGAAGAAAAAAAAACAGTATATTTTTAGAGATGTTAAATGGTGAGGTAATTCTTCCTTTTAAGAAAAAAAAATGTTATGATTGCATCACAATGAAGGGGAATGTGTGTCACGCCAATGTGGTCAGTGTCAGAGGGATTACATACATGTTTAACAAAACAAATAAAATGAAGTTGATACACTCTATACATTGAATGTCAGAACAAAAATAAAACTTGAAGAGTTCTGGTTTTTCTCCTTCTCTCCCCTGCCAATCTTAAGACACTTGCTCGGAATTCAAGTGGACGTTATGTACAACTCTCACTGCGTCTCATGTTTTTTTAGGCAATACTTGGCTCCATGCCTCTCTCATTACCTTTGAAGGAATATCAAGAGTGACACTCATTAAAAAAGATTTGACCAAGTAATTGCCCCACAATGAGAGACTCTCAACTCAATGTTTAGATTGTGACCAAAAAATAAAAATAAAAAATCCCGCTGGATTGAAAGTGAATTGGGAAAGCATTTTAACTTTCTGAATTTCTGTCCCTTTTCATTTTTGACCGGCACAATTTTTAAAAGTATGTTTTCTAATGTTAGTAATTTGCCAAAATTTTAATTTAGCGAAAAAAAGAGATAATTAATCAAACGTATGCATAGTTCCCCTGTCGTATTTGTTGACAGAGGAGCTATCACAGGAGGAAGTCCCTCGAACGAGGAAGAGCAAACAGAGAGAAATATGTACTTGTGGATGTGATAATTACCACAAATCAACCGTACTTGGAAATCCGTAGACATTTTTGGGAGAAGAAGCAGTTTTGAAACAGAGAGAGAGGAATTATTAAGGACAATGAGAAAGTTTATATGTGCAACGGCTTCTTGCCATGGTTTAGATACAAAAGATTTGACTACTAGAAATAATGTACAAACGGAGGAAAGATGAGGCATTCACGGAGGAATAGAGTATGAAAAAAATACTTACTGCGAAAGGTATATAATGTATACCTATATGTATAAATGTACACGTTAATAGTCCTTCCTCTGTGAATCCCAGTAACTGGGTTGAAAATGCAATGAATATCCATGGACTTGAATACAACTTCCCAGTAATGAGCATCTTGCTTGGGAAAAATGATAAGGTGTATATACTAGGAGCTCCCTCTCATTAGGTTACACGGAGTGTGTGTGTGTATGTTGTATGATAATTAAAAAAAATAAACTCTACACGATTCCTCACCACGAGGAGTCAAATGACGAGGGAGGAGGAGGAGGAGTGAGATAAATGAAGGGAGAAAAAAAAAGAATAGGAAAAAAATATATATAGTAAGAGACGTTTGGTTTTTCCCCCCTGACAGAAACATTGATTTTTTTCTATCATTTCACACGTACATATGCAATGTACATGTGGTAGTGTTTATGTATTAGCTCCGTAGTATCTATGTAAAAAAGAAGCTAATTTGTTTCATCACACCTACACAGAGGCCATTCAATGTATGTGCGTATGTACGGGTCACGTTAAAATACACAAGGAGAGAGAGAGAGAGAGAGAGAGAGAGAGAGAGAGACACACAAGAGATAAATTATGTATGAAGTCACTTGTTTTTAAAAATCATTTACCTGAACAAAAATCTGCAAGTTCAAAAATGTGCCTAATAATTACTCCCTCGTATTGTTGAACTCCACTTGAGGTGTATTGAACTTGAAAGAAAAAACTTATGTGTGTGTGTGTAGAATTACATTTATTTTTTTAAAACACATTTTTTTACACATGTTCTTATTATTGTCTTACGCACACATGGAAGATGATTATTATCATTATCATTAGTCCCTCGTCGACTTTAAAATGCGATTCCAGAGGAGGAGAAAAGAAAGAAAAAGAAGAGAGAGAGAGAGGGAAGGAATATTTATTCTATCTCTTTCTGTCTTTCAAACCTCATGTGACTTTTTACGTAAGCTCACACACATGCACATGCATGCCTAAAAAGTATTACGGAGACACACGAGTTTTATTTTTTTTTTGCCGGTGAGCAATGTTCCCTTGGTTTTTCTGGTCTCTTTCGTTTCCCAATGGAAATAACAGTCGAGTAACAATGGTTGTGCATAAATATTTCTGAATATCTCTCTCTGTTTTTCTCTTTGTTGGCTCTCTCTCTTTGCTGGCTCTCTCTCTCGCGTCTTTTACCGCCTTTGCTTGTATGTGCATTTGCTGAAGACACACAAATTATTATTATTATGAGGACCATTACGACTTTTGCTTACTTATTTAGCCTTGTTGTGCCTTATGGAAGCACGTCATAATAATAATCAAGCGAGGCTCAAAGAGACCCATCCAATCAACTTTAACAAGAGGGGTAATAACAAGTGCGAAAACCCTTTCTACGCCGGTACCTGCCCTGTACGCGGCCAACAGATCCCATGTAATAGACATACATCATACATACACTAAAGGGTAACAAGTAAAATGCAAAATGTGAAGGAGAAAGAACACAAAAAAAAAAAATACGCCCAAGACAAAAAAAAAGCTGTCATATTAAAAAGCGATTGGGATAAGGGAGAAATTATTGGAGGGGAAGGGACCAAATGCAATAAAACAAAAGGAGGAACAATAACCTTTATCTTGAAAAGTTCCAAAACACTTTTCATAACCATGTAGACGTGACCTATGGGAAAAAATTGGCTGGTTGTATCCCCCTTTTTTTCTAACCAGTCAATGGAATATTATGACTGTGTATACTTTTTTTTTCTACACATAAAAACCCTCGTTTGAAATGGTTGCACCCACGAGAACGTGTAAATTTTTAAGGAAGGTGCAGGCTAAGAAAAAAAAGTGGCCCTTACATCAAATGACTAATAACGGCGATTTGTAAATCCAAAGAGGAAATATTCAAATCTGGTGACATCAAACACACTGGTACAAATGGGTCAGCAATGAAATAATATCTATACAGCCCAAAGTTATCCTTAACTGTAGAATGTTTTGTACAACAAAAATAATGTTTATTTCTCCCCAAGACAAAGATTTTGGTTTCTTATGATCTGTTTCCATACACCAAATATGACAGTGGGAGAAGGAGAAAAAATCCGGCTTATTATCACCGCTCTCCTGAGCATGCACACACACATGCTCCATCATTCGTCGACGAGTTGTGCTGATAAATTGCCCCGCCGTCTTATTATTTCCTCACATTACATAACTCTCATTTTGTGCCATTTAAATTTTTTTTCTTTTGACTTGGCCCTTTTTTTTCGTACTTTTTTTTTTGGGGGGGGGATGAATAAAATAATACACGTAATTCTCCTCCACTAACTGCACACGCTATTTCACTTACAGAACCCACATTTTTTGGTTCTTTGGACGGTTTTAATCTGATCCACGTCCTTTTGTGTAAAACATTTTATATAGAGGTGCGATTGAAGGGGAGCAACAAGAAGGGGAGTAAGAGGAAGAATAAAAAAATGGCTTCAAGGCACAATATGGCGGTTTTTGTGCGATCATAATATCCTGGGAGGAAAAAAAAAGGGTTATTGGTTGTTCATTTACATATGTATGTGTGGTATATTCCCGATAAATAAAATATCTGCGTACTCTATCAAAACCAAACCATTCTGACAGCATGATTTTTTTTCTTACTAAAGCAATTTATTTTCCGAAAGACAAAATGCTGACACACGTGTAATAAAGCACCGGCTTTTTGATTCTGTAGATTCTCTCTCTCTCTCTCTCTCTCTCTCTCTCTCTCTCTTCATTGCTAATAAAATGGAGCACTATAAAAGAAAAGGAAGAAACAAAACAAAAATGTATGTATGGAAAAGGAGGAAAAGGAATTATTTCAATGAACATGTCCACGATAAAGATGAAAAGATTGAAATAAATTATTGTTGTGGTTCTACCTTTATATAAAACAAAGACGTCTCTTTATGCAAAAGGCCACACTTGATTTGTTTTTTTAACTTAAAAAAATTATTATATTGTATTTAGCACCATGTTTCTTTGTTTTTTTCTCTCTCTCGCCCTTCTTTTCACACCGTAATTTTTTTTATTGTGGGGACTTCACACAATGGCATCAGAGGAAATACATAAAAATGGTCTCGCAGACGGATGAAAGCACTATTTTTGCCCATTCATCTTCTTTTGGCCTGACTTTTCAAAGAAAAGGAGTCAATGGCATGTGGTCTTTCTCTTTTATCACCAAAATTTTTCTAAAGAGAAAATAAATATAGTCCTTTCGTCTGAAAAAAAATTATTACGGTTCTCCCAAGACAAGAGAAGAAGAAAGAGGGTTAATGGATTGTTAAGCCATACTTGACATTGCTGTGCTTTATATTATTGGGGAATAATCCGATTTATACTTCATATCATTCTTGTTTCATTAATTCTATCAGACATATTTTGTATGAAATAAGATTTGTAAAAGAGAAAAATCAGAGGAACATTTGAGCTACTTTGAGCCTTCCGCGCCACAAATTCTTTCCCTTGTCTCCCCAAAAAAATCTTTTATCCTTATTAGCTGACAGGTTTAATATTGATTAATTTTTTTCTAACAATTTGCTCTGTATTTATGGAGTTGGGAAAGTTTCTGTACTCCTATGGGACCGTGTGTTGTAATAGGTTATTGGTGACAAATAACTCGTGAAAGACATCCGCCTTCGATAAAAATTGATTCTTCTCTCGTGGGTTTACTAATTGAACTCGCCACAGAAAGAGAGAGATAGAGCGGGAGAGAATAATTGAACAAAATGAAAAATTGTTGGGAGTTTCTCCCATTCTCTGTCCCTCCTTCTTCCTCTTTATCTCCTCACAATGTCTTTTAAATACAAGGAGCTACAAGGGTTTAAAAAGAGAATTGTGAATGTACAAAAGAGAGGTTACTTCTCTAGAGCAATTGTTTATGGATAGTAAAAGTTATATAGGTATGTATATATGTGTTCTATGGAGAAACAAGTAAAAATCTCCCTATCTCTCTCCCTTTTTTCCTCTCTCCGTGGAGATGAAACGTGTTTTAGGAATTACTAGTGTGATGTGGGTTCTTTTTTGGCTACTCACATTTAAGGTACTTACGCGGACCAGAGAGTCATTCATCACCTTCGTCCATGACTGGCGCACAATAAGGGAGATTTGCATAATTTTTTGTACACTCCATGCAGAGAGCCTCAATCGAACAATATACACACCCTATTGTCAAGCACATCTCTTTTTGACACATTACGTCTTTTACTACTACAACACTCAGGTATTAAAGGGACCACAAGGTAAGAAACGACAACGGGCGTGTTGTGGTCTTCTCCCTTCCTTAAAGCATGCATTTAATATAATTACATATGTATTCATACCATGCATGTCTTGTTTCATTCACGATCCTCCTATTTCAAAAGTCTCTGTCTTTATGCATTTCCTTCCTTGCATAAGATGCTACACTTCCCCGCTCCCCAATTTCAAATGTTGCACACTCAGCATAAACAGAGCGAGAGACAGAAAGAGAGCGAGAGAAAATGATGGGAAGAGAGAGAGAGAGAGAAGCACACACACACACAAAGCAGTAGCGAGAGAGAAAGAGGAACTGAGAGATTAGACGAAGAGAGGAAAAATCTAGAGAAATGGAGACTCGTAGGATATAGAGGGGGAGATATCGACAAAGAGAGCGAAAAAATAGAGAAAGAGAGTGAAAAAGGAAAGAATGAAAAAAGCGAGCGAATAGACAGAAACAATAACAAGAGAAAGAGAGTGAAATACAGAAAAGAAAGAAAAAGAGAAATAAAGAGAAACAAATTAGAGAAATAAAGAGAAAAATGAGAGAAATAAAGAGAAAAAATTAGAGAAATAAAGAGAAAAAATTAGAGAAATAAAGAGAAAAATGAGAGAAATAAAGAGAAAAATGAGAGAAATAAAGAGAAAAAATGACAGAAATAAAGAGAAACAAATTAGAGAAATAAAGAAAACAGAAAATGAGAGAAAACGATAGCAAGAAAGAAAACAGAAAATGAGAGAAAACGATAGAAATAAAGAAAACAGAAAATGAGAGAAAACGATAGCAATAAAGAAAACAGAAAATGAGAGAAAACGATAGAAATAAAGAAAACAGAAAATGAGAGAAATAAAGAAAATACAGAGAAAGAGAGTGAAGTAAAGAAAAAATGGAAAAAATGGAAGAGAAGCGAGAGAAAGAGAGCGAAACAAACAAAGGATATCGATTTGACGAATAGAGCGAGAAATAGGGAAAGAGAGCGAATAGAGAGATTTAAAAAGAGAGAGAGAGAAAGAGAGCGAAAAGACAGAGAGAGAGAGAAATAGAGAAAGAGAGCGAAAAGAGAGAGAGAAATAGAGAAATGCAGCGAAGGGAGAGAGAGAGAGAAATAAAGAAAGACATCGAAAAGGGAGAGAGAAATAGAGACAGAGAGCGAAAAAGGAAAGAGAAAAAGAATTATACAGTGCACTACTCCCATTTTGACATAAGAAATAGCAAGGCCATATAGCACAGGCCAAAGAATCACAAATTTAAGTCACAACAATCACTGCTCAGCATTTGTATATGCCTTGCAGGAGTTTTGAGAAAGCATAGACAACTGCATATACCTATGACATATTATATAAAAGAGTGAACACGAGTGGGGGTTGAACTCACTCACTCCACACTGTCATTTAAGAATACACTTTTGACATTAAGTATGTTAATTTACATGATTTTACTTTGAAGTGAGTCTGATGATAAGTAGCACTGTTCTCTTGCTCTCTCTCTGTCTCTTTCTCTCTCACTCCTCACAATGATATCATGTTGTAGGGGTAGAGGATGAGACCTGGTTAATAACCTGGTCTTCTTTTTTTTTATTCCTTACCTACATCATTACGTCTTCCTTGTTGTGTATAAGTTTTTTTTAGTCAATCCCCTCACACTACCACACATGTATAGAAAATTCCTTTAAGATTCTATTTTCATCCTTACGACACAAGACGTGCTCCTCTTTCTCACTCCTAATCATTTGCATATGGTCAAGTAGACAAAGGAATGAGCACTGTTTAAAACGTACCAAATGTGAGGTTGGTACAACCCGGGGAGAAGGACTGAGGGGGAAAGAGCAAGTATTAGATATGAGATTTCTGTGCAGAGGCACAGAAGAAATCGTACCATAAAAAAAATCCTTGCAGGTGGTGGTTAATTATAATCAAAAAGTATTTGTATAGAGTCGCACTTTTTTTTCACTTTTTCTGATGCCGCATAGATTTGAAAGATTTGTCTATGCCTTCTTTCACAGCCTTACGCAATATCCTCGAGGATCATTAAAACTAGTGGGCGATGAGAGGGTGCAGAGATGGCTTCTGGGAGGACTTCATTGGATACTTACAGGTGACTGAGCGCGGTTTGAGAGTGATGGGGGTGCGGGTGGTTCTTTGGGAATTTTTTCCCCATCTTCAGGGCTCATGCCAAGTGCTTCCAAGTGTAAAATAATAATCATATTTTGCAGTTCAAAAGACAATAAAAACGAAGAGGATTCTCATTTTCTCCTACCTTATTAAACCCTTTAAGCACAAATGTCTGATTTTCCTCCTTTTCGAAGATATTTTTTTTTCACATTTTGAGACATTTTAATGTTACAAGTTTATATCTTTTTAATTAAATATTTTCTCCAGCCTTTGTCATTGTCAGGTGGATGAGATGGAAATCCAGTGGAAATTCCAGGGTGATGTGTAAGTGGACTTGAAATCGGAACATTGACGCTGAGAGGAAATATTTGGCGAGACGAACTAGCCTTAAGTTCAATTGATTATCACTCCCCCAGAATCAATTTTGACACTGTCGTCTTGTAAAAAATCAATTCATGGTTCTTGCCCGTCCCCTTCGGCGGACGGTCATGGCCATATGTTATAGATTGAAAAGGAAATTGAGAAACTCTCTTTCAAGTGGAGCCAAAAAAGAAAAGTGCCAAAGCTTGTATACGAAGAAGAGCCCAGAATGACGCTTGACTTTTGCACAACATCACCACGGTACATCTCTCTTGCCTTTTTTTTGTATTCTGACTGAGAAAGAGAGAGGGAGAGTCAGTGGTGAGTGAACAAGTGAAATTGTTTCCAGAGAGCTTCCAAAAATGCATTATTCACGCAATTCACAATGGTACTAGAGGGACGTGGTGGAGTGTTCTTGTACTCAGGGATAAAAATTCACAGGTTGTCTTCTTCATCTCCTCACTTTTCTCCATGCCATCATCCTTCAGTCTTTTTCTATACCAATTCTTCTCCTCCCGTGTACATACTTTTTTTTTATACTCATTGATCATAAGAAAAAAAAGACAAGAAATTCACTCTCCATAAAATGTGTATGGAACGTACACAAACTCATTGTGATGACATTGCTAAATTTCCTTTTTCTCTCTCTCTCTCTCTCTCTCTCTGCTTCTCTGTGTGTGTGTGGATCCTCTTTTATTTCATTTCATCAGAAGAACACTGTCAGTGATTAAGGTTTTGTTACATTTTTCTCAATTTTAGCCAGTCTCTCTCTACAATGGCTTTTCCCTCTTCATCACATTTGTGCTACGAGAGCTCTGTAATTCCCTGACGTCATTATCATGAGCTTTTGTACAGCCACTAATAATGGGTTCCCTTTCCTCCCTATGCACTCCTATATATCCGCCGAAGGAAATCCTATGAAGACATTACCTAGCTAAATGGGGAAGAAATGAGACATTTTGTCATTGCTTTACTCCCTCCTTCTTTCTCTCTTCTGTGGGTATTAATACTGGGTGTATAAAAAAATACTAATAATGTTATTTACACACTTGTATGTTTCCCTTTGGTGAGACATGAGGTGAACTTGAGCAGGAGTGTTTTTTAAAGGGAAGGAAGTCAGGGACAAATTAGGAGCGTGTATGTCCGCTCCTTTTTTTGACAGGCTTCTCTCTCTCTCTCTCTTTCTGCCTTCCTTTTAGCTCCTCTCAGCACGTTTACACTCACCGGAGCTTTACAACATGAACTCATTACTTCTCCTCTTTTAAATCCCTTCTCATGTATTTTTTTTATCTGCTACTACAAGCTTTATTTTTCCCTGGCACACATACGAATGCATTAGTAGTATTATAAAACTCTGCTTACATTGTCCATATATACGTGTTTCTTCTTCTTTTTTTTTGAGGGAGATGCTAATACATTTTGTGGTGTTGAATGATTTACATTCACTAGCCGGACACTGGGTTAGTCATAACTTAGGCGCTTTTTGTACGGTACGGGTCCCTATTATTATTAGTATTAGCCCCTCCTAATTATATTGGACTCCTAACGCAATGCTCAGACCATTCACAGTCCTAACAATGTGGTAACAACAACTATCCCGAGCATTTTTCAGTTTGCATTGTCATATGCCAACTTGTCCATTCTGAAATAGTTCAGCCTTCAAGGGGAAGAAGAAGAAGGGGAAGAAAGCCGGCTTTCGCCAGGATAAACTGCCGGGTCATTGCCGTGCATGCTATCTCAGGTACATTAACTACCCTTTCTATTATTACGAGCCACTACAGAGCCGTAATAAACCTTGTCATTTATCTTGGTGTTGGAACGTGGAAGCTACATAAAGTGCAGGAAGGAGCAAACAGCAGCTGCCAAAATTCGTAATCCGCGAGGGGAAACTGGACTAACAACATTGTCAAAAATGGGACTTGGACCGGCGTAGAAAAAAAGCGTTTGTGTTCATAAATCCACGTGCATATGTACGGACAATGCCAAAATATATGGTGGACATCCCTATAATGTATGCATGCAGTTATGAAAAATGGAGAATGCCTTGACAGGCCTGAATGTGAATGAACATTATACGGATCTCTGAAATCCATACAGAATACAAACAAAGAATAGTAAATTTATTTTTTCTCTCCTCATAAGGACTCAAAAGATGAGGGGAAAGAGACGGAGAGCTTTGAATGGATGCCAAAGCCACATTTCTTAAACCTAATCTCAGAGGAGATAACAGAACAAGAGTCAGAAGAGATTGGAAGAACCAGAGAGAGAGAGAGTGAGAGTGAGTAGAGAGAAAAAGAGAGAAAAAACCTTAAAGAGTTGAATTGAAAAATTCAGTGAAATCAGATCCAAATCAGATTGCATGATCGCACGGAAGGATGGGCATTTACTCAAAGCAACCACGCGCACGCTTCTTCTGCAGGCAATGATTGTACTCATAGCCTTGAGAAAGAGAGAGAGAAGTTCTGGACAACAATTATTATCATCATTTTACCTCAGCATTGTTAGAAAACATGTGCAACAATCTTCTCGACATTTTCTCTCTCTCTACTTCTCTCTCCATCGGATCAAGAGCTCTTTCAAGGCATTTAGGAAGGGAGCAATCACAAAGATATCCCAGGCTAGAAAATTGCTGGGATCTAAGGTGAAGAATCAGCTCTAGGATAGAGGAGACTTTGAAGGAGAGGGAAGAATAGCTACAAGAGAAAATTATTAAATCCAAACAGGCAAAAAGAGCTGAGAATGGAGCGCTTCTTCATCCCGCAATACAAATAAATAGTATCGTGAATAATAATAATGATTTTAATGAGGTTACCTCTCATGGAAGTCAAAGGAGAAAAATGAGGAAAAGAGAGACTCACTAACCCTTTTCTATGACATACCTACCATTGCATTTGCTCCCATTAAAAGTAGTTTCCCTTTTAACTGAAAAAAACTTTCCTTATGTAAGATGGGCAGGTAGGAAAAAAATTGGAACCGGCCTGAAGAGAACAAAAATGAGAGAGAGAGAGAGAGAGAGAGAAAGGAGAGAGACTGAAGAGGAAGAGAAAAAGAGAGAGAGAGAGAGAGAGAGCGAGAGCGAGAGGGAATGCCATCAATGGTGGAACACACCCTGTCTGATGCATTCCTTATAAAGGGACTACTTATGCACATTTTTCTCTTCCCCGTAAAACCTTGGCTCAGCCTCTAGTAAAAGGAGGCATGAAAAAAAAACCTGAGATTTTAATCGCTTGACTTCTTTTGTCTTGGTTCATAGGTAACTCTTAAAGAGCCCAATTGAGCTGGTGTATACTATTACTATAGAGGAGTAAAACGCCGAAAAAGAAAAACGGGGAAGAAGAGATAGAAGGGAAAAAAACAGGAGAGAAAAAAAAGAAGAAACTCAAGGGGGACGACACAGGTCTCTAACTCAAAAAGTCTCTCGTATAATAACAAGGTGATACAGTGCGTACAATACGTGTACTTATATCTAATTCTCCAGCTATTATATTATTATTTAGTATACACACTCATAGGCAAAGGAAGACTGGAGGAAGAAGAATGGAAAGACGACGAAGGAGAAGAAAGGGCCTGGAGGGAAAGGAATTCCTTGCATACTCCAAGGAAAGGACCACCACCAAGTCCTCAACCTCAATAAAGTACTTCTTTTTTTCTCTCTCTCTCTGTCTCTCTCCCTATTTCTCACTCTCCCTCTCTCTCTCATTTTACAAACCTAATAGTGTCTCGAAAATAAACTCATAGATAAGCATTCTCTCCTTTAAATTGCCTGGAAAATATTTCATCCCGGTCTCTTTTCTTTCCTCTTTCTCTATCTCCCCATCTCTCTGCTATTCTCTCTCTCCTTTCCTTTATCTCTCTTCTCTCTCTCTTCCTTTATCTCTCTCTCTTGCTCTCTTCTCTCTATTTCTTTTCCTTTTTCTCTTGCTCTCTTCTCTCTATTTCTTTTCCTTTCTCTCTATCTTGCTCTCTTTCCCTCTCTCTTTCCCTTTCTACCTCGCTTTCAGTTTCCCTCTCTCTTGCTCTGCTTTCCTTTCTCTCTCTTTCTCTGTCTATCTATCTTGCTCTCTTTTCCTTTCTCTCTCTTTTTCTCTTGCTCTCTCTCTCCCTTTGTCTTTCTTTCCCTCGTTATTTCTTTCACTTACTATTTTTTCCCCCCTTGTCTCTCTTTCTATTCCTCTCTGTTTCTCTCTCGTTCTCTCTTTCTGTATTCCTCCTCTACCTCTCTCGTTCTATTTGTGGTTCTTTATAATTTCTCTCTCCTTTTTTTCTCTTCCCTGCCCCTTTCTCCTCTTTCCCCGTTTTGTTCATTATAAAGTAACTCTTGGGTGGAGTCCGACTTGTCTCGCTCTCCTTGCACATAGCTAACTATTTCGAGACCCGGGTCATGAATCTCAATCAAAGTATTTTCCTCTCAATCTCTCGCTCTCTCTCTCTCTTTCTCTCTCTCTTGCACACAAACAACACACGTATTCACTTTATCCATCAACTATTGTATAATCACCTTATGTGAGCTATTTCATACTCCGTTCTTTTTTAATCTCTCTCTTTCTCTCTGTCTAAACTCCTAAAACCCCTTGTGGCTCCATCCAGCACCTCCTCCTCCTCCATTTCTCTTCTCCTCCCTCCCTGTTCCATGTTCCCTATTACAATTACTCCGTATCCATCCCCTTTATTCTCTCCCTCAGTTTCCACCTCTCTCTCTCTCTCTCTCTCTCTTGGTCTCCCTCACATCATCTCTGGAGGATCTTCCTCCTTTTGAAAAGAAAATGGAAAAGACTATATCATCACGGAGAGTATGGGTATTATAAGCCATGCCGAAAGGCCACTTTTGAATTCTTTGAAGCCTTTGACAAGCGATTAGAATAAATTACCTCTCATTGGCGGCATTTCTCTACTCTTTCTCACTCACACTCACACACACATGGAAAATAAAATGAAATTAGTCATAACATTTCCCAAATCCTCTTACACACTCACTATACACACCATTATGTACTTTTTACACCTCACTATTAGCTCTTGAACCCATGAACCTTTTCTATTTTTCCCATTTTTTTCTTCTTCTTCTCTCCCCTCTTCTTCCTCTTATTTTTATTATTACATATTATACACACCACTCAGCACCAAATAAAAAAAAATACTTGGTTTTGTTATGGACACTGGAAACAGTTACATTTTACACACTTCGTAGTGACATGGTGTTATAACATGTGGGACAAGCAAATATGAGGCATTGTTATGTTTCATTTTTTCCCGCTATAACTCCTTAGTAAATAGTGGAAGGGCCATTATAAAAAAAAAGTTTTTCTTCCATATTTTTATGATTATTATTTCTATATACCTCTGGTTATTATACAGAAAAATCGCGGTCCATACTCCTTTGGATCCTTTACCTTGTTATTAAATGTGTTTACCTTTGTCATTACTCGGCGGAGACGAGCGAAGGGGTTGAAGACACGATTGGGACGTCAGCATAAAAACACATATACACACTTGTCCCTATTACATATGAATATATGTATACATACGTACTTCCGACGGCAAGAAAAAGCATTTCCTTACACATGTTATTTGTCCGGGCCCTGTTTTATCGGGATTAACATAAGACTTTGTATTTATTTCACATTTCCTACGATGTCTCTCTCTCTCCTCAAAAAATCTTCAAATAATAGAGAGAGATTCCAGATACATAGGTATACATATATTGTGTTGTACATAATGTATGTATGTATATTGCATTGTACATATATTGTATTATAGCCATATTGTGTGCAATGTCAAATAAATTATAAGGCTCTTAGAGTATTTATCTTTTTAAATGCTGAGATCCTCACACAAATACAAAGCAAAGAGAGTCACACATGTGACTCTCTTCCCCCAATTGCCCACAAAGCTTTCAACAACTTGAGGAGAAACATATGAAGTGAGAGCAAGAGCATGGAGTAAACAGTTTTTTTTTAATATATATTTTTTTCCCTTCCTTTCCTCCCCTCTCTATCTCTCTCTCCTGTCTCTCTCTCTAGTTTTTATTATTATGATTATAATATTGTAAATCAGATAAAGTTCCCTCTACAACTGACTTGGACCTCATACATATTACATATATGGGGATGATACCATTAAGGACGTAAAAGTGCTTATTATTTCCCCCCTAACATTCAGCTCCCTGAATCTACTAATGGGAGTGAGAGGGGTTACAACGTACCCACATATCCCCATACATTATGACTTGAGAACCATCGTCTTATGGAGGAAAAAGATGAAGATTAAAAAAAAAAATTAACGTTGGGTGCGTTTGCTGTTACTACATCAATAGTATACTAGAGGGAGGAGGAGGAGAGGGAAAATATCTCAAGTAAAACTAGATTTTTGCCGGAGATAAAAATCATCAATACCGCATACATTGCTCGTTTCCTTCCGTACAAATTATAAAGTCATACGGTTTTTTCCATCCTACGAGGGAACCACACGGCACTATTACGTGGCCTGGGACTCCCACTTGGAAGCGGAGGTAGGACGGGCTGAGAAAAATTACTGTACCCTCCACCGTTTGAAAAAAAGAACATATGTACATATAATATGTATATGTAATATGAAAGTTAAATGTTGCGGTGGTGAAGTAAGCAATAAGATTTTTACAAATCTTTATACGATTATAATGTGTTCTCAACACAATCCCTTTTTTTTATTCTATTTTGCCCAAACATTTTTTTTTCTTTTACCTTTCCACGTCATTTGAACTTGTTCCTGTCTCCAAATCTCTCTTTTTCTCCATCCTCTCTCATTTTTCCGCCTTCGATATATCATATCTATACAGTCAATGTAATGGTGGTATTACGTTAACATGAAGAAAAAATGGGCATAATAATGGTGATAATAAAGAACCATGTACATACTCAGCAACAAAGCTACACTTACTTGCACCATTTGTGATTACGATGATTATTTATTTTGTAATTTCAGAGTGGTGGAGAGAGAGAGGAACGGTGATTTTTTTAACCTTTTCCAAACCACGGGGACTGGCTACACCTCAACATTTTTTTGCAAATATTGGGCTACACTGCACCCAAGTGTAATCAGGTAGGCAAGCATAAGTGACACGGGCGCATGGAGGGAGAAGGATGCCAGGAGCGATGGAGTACCCATATTTACTCTGACTCTATCACTTTCCACCACATATCTACTTTTTTAGCTGTAATAACCCTTTATGGACGAATGCATCTATAAGGGACTTGTGCACCTTCGAGTCACTTCAACAGCACACAAATTGCTTCCTTTATTATTTCCTATATAGATGTGCACACAACAACTTTATCTTCACTTAAAGCGAAGTGGTCCTCGCCCAAAAACATTGTCTGTGTACGATTGTCTCATTCACTTTTTATTCTCTCTTTCCCTCTCTTTCTCTCTCTTTTTCTCTCTTTCTCTCTCTTTCTCTCTCTTTCTCTCT
>JAQGBT010003218.1:0-20417 GCA_034698585.1 Disparrhopalites patrizii | reverse complement strand
CATAAGCCCTCCATTTCCCTTTGTGAGCAATCCCTTGTATTTTCTCCCTCCTGCGTGAGTGTGTGTGATATGATATGGGTGGATTGTGTTATTGGCAGGTGAATTACTGTGTCTCTGTCCATAAAAAATTATTTTCGAGACTGGAAGAACAGGTTGTGTTGGAGCTGATAATGAGATTGTTATTTCCCCCGTCACCCTCCATGTTTGGTTAAAAGGGAGAAAGACAAAAGGTGTTTTTTTAGTGATAATAGAAAGGATAATCGCCCAAGCAAAAAAGGGTGCCAGGACAAATGGTGCTGACAAGGGGAGGACAAGATCCCTTTTGGTCCTGATTTCCTTTTTTTTTCTTTCGTATGTTTGTTTCTCTTCAACAAATATACAGACAATACAGAGGTAAGAAGACTAAGTTATATTGACTTTTTTGGGCCTTGACGGAGACGAAGTGATGATTGGTATTTTCCCCCCGAAAAAAAATAAGAGTTTTTCTAAGGAGAAAGTTCAGAGTTGGCAGTACTGTGGAAAAAATTGCGGGGAAATTTTTTTTTTTCTGGGAGAGATGGGAGATTCCTGTCACGAATGGATTTATTGGAGGAGTTTCTCCCACAAATTTGTCAGGGAGAGGCGGAGGGGGGGAGGGGAGACCTATGGGAGGATGAAGGGAATGGCTCTTACTTAAGAGGAAGGAGATACGGTCAAGGAGTTTCTATAGGTATATAGAGATATACTTTGGGGGTGACTTTTAACAGACTTTTTTTTTCTGGACTGCTGAGGGTGATAAATATGTGGGGGAGGGTGACTGTTGACATTTGGTGGAATTGGAAGATATGGATGCCGGAGTGGAGCATGAGAATTTAAGAAGAGGGAACCCGACGGAAAGGGACGGAAATGGAATCTCGAGGAACAAATTAGGATTCAGCACAGAGGAACCTCGAAAGAAAGACGGGAATCCGAACGGGGGAAAGGAAAAAAGAGATTTCGAGAGGAAACGCAAAAGAGAGATTTCGAAAGAAAAGCAAAAGAGAGATCTCGAGGGGGAAATGGAAACAGGGATTTCGAGGGGAAAAAGAAAAGCGACATTTCGAGGGAGAAAAGGCAAAGAGAGCTCTTGAAGGGAAGAGTTACAGAGAGATTTCGAGGTTACGATGAAAAGAGAGATTTCGCGGGTAAAAAGAAAAAGGGAATCCTGAGAAGAAACAGGAAAAGAGGAATCTCGTGGGGAAAGTAAAGAAGAGAGATTTCGAGGGAAAAAATGAAAAGAGAGATTTCAAGGAAAAAAATGAAAAGAGAGATTTCGAGGGGAAAGTGAAAAGAGAGATATCGAGGGGGAAAATGAAAAGAGAGATTTCGAGGGGCAAAATGAAAAGCGAGATTTCGAGGGGGGAAATTAAAAGGGGGATTTCGACGGGAAAGGAAAAGAGAGATTTCGACGAAAAAAATGAAAAGAGATATATTGAGGGGAAAGAAAACGAGGAATTTCCAGGAAAAAGACTGGAAAGGGAGAACCGGACATAAAAAAAATGAAAAGAGGGATTCCCAGAGAAGTAAGGAAAAGAAAGATTTCGAAACAAAATCCCGGAGCGCGGAATCCGGAGTGTAATTTGGAGAAAAACGACCTCGAAGAAAATACACAAGTAAAACTTTTAACAAGAAAAGTAGAGGAAAACCCACGAGACAAAGTCAGTCAAGAGAAAGTGCGAAAAAAATAGAAAAGAGATTTCTCAAGGAACATTATTAAATGAAGAATAAACCAGAAAGGAAATTGTCAAAGATAATTATAGTGACATTTAATTTCATCCCTCTCCAAGGCTCTAATTCGGGCCTATTTAAATTTCTCCTATTTATTCTAGCCCAGTTTCAGTTTTCCCTGGCAATTAAAATCATGGTAAAACGGATTTTAATTACGGGGAAAATCTCCTCCGTATAAACGAGGGTGAGTCGTATGTGACATTTTTGTCTTGGACGTGTATTATAAATGTGTACGCGTATGTACGCCTATATGAAGCGACGTGTGACGTTTGACCAAGACTTTCTTTTTCCCCAACGCCCAGAAAAACGTTGTCATTTGTCGCAATTATTTCGGGTGATGACTGTTCGCGTTTTTAAAAGGTTTTTTGGGGAGCTAAAAAAAATCAACTTGTGTTTTGACCTTTTATACAAAGTTGCCAAAAAAAAAGATGAGTAAGAAGCAAATGAGTAATTGTAAGATTAAAAGAGGATTTCTTCCGTTTTTTTTTCGTTTCAAATTATACTTGACCCCGATCGTCATCACATTTGAGAGAAGAGGCTTTTTATTTGGAGATAATTTTTTTTTGCTTATCTCTTTTATTTCTTTTCCTTCTCTACTCATCTCTCTCGCTCTCTCTCTTTTACACTTTCTGTCTCTCTCTCTCTTTTACTCTTTCTCTTTTCCTCTGTCTCTCTATTATGCTCTTTTCTCCTCTATTTTTTTTCTCTCTGCCTCGTATTTTCTCTTTCTTCTTGTTCTCCCTTTTTTCTCTTAGATCTTTCTACATATTTTTCTCTCCTTTTTCTCTCTCTCATGCCTCTCTCTCTTTCTCTCTCTCTGTGGCCATTTAATGAGGAGCGATAAGAACTCGACCATTTTATGGAGGAAGAGCACCGCATATAGCGTGACTGCATATAAAAATGGCCAAAAAAACACACACAATTTCAGTCTAGACCCTTGATTTTGAGGAGGAGGAATTTTTGTAAAAGGAATTTCATCTCAAGCTCTTTTTCTCCATTTTTTTCCTCGCTTTTTCTCTGATAACACAACAGCCTCTGAGATTTTCCTTTTCTTACAACAGTCATTCTCCATAGCATTGCTTCCATTAATAGTGCCACCGCCATAGTCGTACTAATGATGGGGAGAAATGTGGATTTAAATATATATTTCTATGCATGTTTAAATATACATATTTATTTATATATGTACATGAACATAAAATCCAATCATAAAGACTTGGCCATGGAATTTGTGGGGTGAATTAACCCTTTGTTTTTCCTCTCCAAATCCCACAGAGAGGGTGAAGGGGGGAAAGTGTGAGCCAAAGGGTGAAATGTATCTTGATAGTGTTATGCACCTTTTAATGGCTTTGATTGACGACAGATGCAATTTTTTTTTCTATTATTGTTACCCCTTTTTGACTCTGTTTTTGTCTCCACACTCCATTTCTCTGAGAGTTCCGCCTGATGCCTCTTTTCTCTTTGTTGTACTTTCTTGCCGCTCAGCTTTTTTTTTTTACTCCTTGCAATGCTTTAGTCTTGGTAGATTTTGATTTAATAGCAGGTCCTTGCGTTATGTGCTAATTGATTTTAAATAGTATTGCATATTCCTATTTGTTACGGCATTTGTGCCCGGGAAATTTCAAAATTAATTTCATATAAAATAGAAATCTCTAGTGGAAATTCCCTTACAGGAATTTAGCAAGAGCTTGGATAGAAATAAATCAAAAGATTCTTTAGGAAAAAACGATTATTATTGTCATGCCCATTGTTGAACCCATTCAACCCTTCCCCTCCATATTATTTGATATTATATATACGAATAGGCAATTGAGCGAATAGGAACAAATGTAGTGAGCTGTGACAATGGAGACAATGCACCCTGACAACTCAGTAATATTATTCAACAATGACTGCGTAAGCCAACATTTTTAAAAAGCACTATTTTTGTCTTTTTTGGCCCATTCTTCTGCTTTTCCCTCGAGGGTGTTGACAACTGGGACAAATCAAGGGGGAGTTTTGAAAGGGTTGAAAGGGAAAACAATTAAAATTAAGAAATTTATTTTAAATGCTCTGTTTTTCATCAATAATAAGGCGGGGAAGTTAAATGGGCTTTTGTGGAATAATTCTTTTTCAATTGGTTACAACACTTGTTTTATTATTTTTAACCTTTTTTTTTTTGTAATCACCAAAACAAATGAACAATGTTATTCCCTTTCATTTGTAATGGAGCCATTTTTTGTCCTTTCCCTTTTTGTACCATTTCCCAACTTTATTCCGGGCGATTGTGGTCCACTTCCGGAAATGAGGAACAAGCGGGACATTTCCACCTGACGTATAATATAATTAAAAGGGAAATAATGAGAAAAGGGCCGGACGATCATAAATCCGCCGTGGGAAATTCAATTCCCATGCAAATTCCTTGTTCCAGACTGAATCACAAGTGTTTTTTGAGCATACAAATGGTGACATAATAGAGTATTTATTACATGTAAAAAAAAAAATATGGCAGCTTTTTATTTTGTGTATACACGAGTATCCCTTTTCCCTTGTAACGGGCGGTGTCATCATCCCCATTATTGGATGTCGTACATGGCATATCCCCGTGTTGTCTTCCGGGCCATTATTTACCCCCATGATTACCATTGCCTGTTCATTGTCCATAATCAAATGTACAGAGAGGCATGCTGTGGCAGGCAGACACACTCCACCAAAGTCCTATTTACAGTCTGAACAGAGACAAGGATTGTCATAGTGTGTATTCATTATATCACAACAGACTTTTTGTGGCTTCCACTCAGGCTTTATGAGCCACTATCATCCCAGGAATTATTGGGGACAATGCGAGAGGAGCTTCACACGTTTGTTATTATTAACTTGGGATGGTGGCGGACAGCCGTACAGAGTAGAGAAATAAGGCTAGAGAGAGAGAGAGAGAGGGGAGAAGGGAAAAGGAGAGAGAATAGCAAAGACAACTATAGGAACTAATTGTAAGAGGAAAAGAGAGGAGAAGAGCGAGAGAGAGAGAGAAATAGACTACAACCGAGAGAGAAATAATTAGAATACAAGAGAAGGAAAGTGAGAGAAATCAAGGGAATACAAGAGAGAAGACAGGAGAGGAAAAGCGAGATAGAAAACGAAGAGAGGAAAGGAAAGACGGAGAAGACAATAGGAAAAGTGAGGTAGAAGACGAGAGAAAAAGAAGGAGAGAAGACAATCAAGGAACCGAGAAAAAAAGAGAAGACAAGAGAGAAAACTTGAGAGGAGAAGGCGGGAGAGAAAAGCCAGAGAGAGAAGACAAAGGAGTCAACATAAAAAGAGAAGAGAAAGGAGTCAATATAAAGAGAGAAGACACAGGAGTCAATATAAAGAGAGAAGGCGAGAGAGGAAAAAAGAAAGAGAATAGTAGATGGGAAAAGACGAAGAGAGAGAGAGAAAGGACAAGCAAAAGAGAGAATAGTAGAGAGGAAAAGACGAAGAGAGAGAGAAAAATAGAGAAAGAGATAATAATAGAGAGGGAAAGACGAAGAGAGAGAAAGAAAAAGACAAAGAGAGAGAGAGAGAAAGGAAAAGACAAAGAGAGAGAAAGAAAAAAAAGACAAAGAGAGAGAGAGAGAAAGAAAAAGACAAAGAGAGAGAGAAAGAAAAAGACAAAGAGAGAGAGAAAGAAAAAGGCAAAGGGAGAGAGAAAGAAAAAGGCAAAGAGAGAGAGAAAGAAAAAGACAAAGAGAGAGAGGAAAAGAGAAGGAGAGAAACGGAGAAATAGAAGACTAGAGAGAAAAGGAGAAAGAGAAGACAAGAGAGAAAAGTAGAAAGATAAATGGCGAGAGAGGAAAAGAGGATGCAATAGAGAAGGAAAGAGTGAAAGAGAGAGAAAATCAGCGAAAAGACAAGAGAGGAAACGAGAGAAAATTATAAAGGGAAAGAGTGAGAGAATCACAAGGATAGAGAGACAAATAATTGTGCCATTCACTACTATGTCCACCATGTGCTATTGTTGTGGCGGCTGACACAGAGCATTATTACCACATCACTCGGCTTTTGTTTGTTTTTTCCTCTGCTCTTCTGCCTCTCATCAGATGCTGTCAAACACGGAAAAAGCTGCGGGTACGAAATTGTGTCAGCATTCCTTTGTTTTAAGGAGGTTGATCTAGAAAATATGGAGGAGTAATCCATGAAAGGAGAAAAGGGGAAATGCACGGAAATATACGCAAGGACGTAGAATGGAGATAGATGAGGGAATTCGAGAAGAAAAATCCACGGAGGATCCTCTAGAGTCAAATGGAGGCAAAGAGGAGTTTTTGGGGTATAAAGAATTCGAACTGATTTAGCAATAAAATGTCCAGAACCAAGCAAAAAAGTCCAGATTCTCCCTACTTCCCGATGGCAACGGAGTCTCCTTTATACCCTTGATAACTGGTGGTAATAATACAAATTAAGCTCTTGTGAGTCTCTCTCATTGATGGTCTTTTGAAGGCAAGATAATTCCCCTTGCTCCTCCTCCTCCCCCGCATCTTGTATTCCCTCCTGGCATCCCTCGTTGTTCTCTGGGCTCTTATCGTGTGGTGTGGAACAACAAGAATGGAAATAAACATGATTCACACTGGCAGTAGTAACATGATCTTTCCATTCCATTTAATTCCTTCCTCGTCTTCTTCTTGTTCACAATAAATGGATACAGTTTATTTTCTTTCTCTCTCTCTCTCCTTCTCTTTACTATGTACAAGCAATTCCGTGGCTCTCTGCAATGAGTTTAATGGGCTCTTTTAGAGCCAGAGCTTCGCCAGGCATTTTTTCCTCCGTTTCTTGGGGGCTTATTAGTACCTCTGTTTTGGGGGTTGGACGAGGTCTGCCTTAAGTACATAATGGGGTGGGGGGTGCAGTTTGGTATTATTACCAAGTCAATTGAAATGTCGAGGAGGGAGAAAATGCAGGCTGGGGAGGAAAGTGATGCTGACGCTGCATTTTTTCTCTCTGTCTCTGTTCTTTTTTCTCTCTCTTTTCATGTTTTTTTCTCTTTTTGTCTCACATTCCCTTTTTTCTCGTGTTTGGTTCATCTTTCACTGTTTTCTTCAGTTTTTCTCGCTTTGACTTTCCTTTTCTCGCTATTTCTTTCTTTTTCTCTCTTTTCTTCTCTATTTCTTTCTTTTCCCGCTTTTTTCTGTGTTTCCCTCCTTTTTTGCCTTTCTGTCTATTTTCAGTTTTTCCTAGCTTTCACTCTTTTTTTCTTTTTCATGGTCTCTATTTGACTTTTTTCCTGTCATTGTCTCTGTTTTCCTTTGATGCTCTCTGTTTCCCTTTAGTTCACTTTGTTTTTCTCTATTTTCATCTTTTTCTCTCTGTTTTATCTGTTTTCCTCTAGTTCACTTTGTTTTTCTCTATTTTCCTCTTTTTCTCTCTGTTTTATTGTTTTATTTATTTTCCTTTATTGTCTCTATTTATTGTTTTATCTATTTTCTTATTTTTCTCTTCATCTCCCTCTTGATTTTAATGTTTTATCTATTTTGTTATTTTTCTCTTCATCTACCTCTTGATTTTAATGTTTTATCTATTTTGTTATTTTTCTCTTCATTTCCCTCTTGATTTTAATGCTTTATCTATTATCTTATTTTTCTCTTTATTTTCCTCTTTGTTTGAATGGTTTCTCTGTTTTCCTCTTTATCTATATTTTATTGTTTTTTCGATTTTCCTCTTTCTCTATATTTTATTGTTATCTCTATATCCTTTTTTTCTATTTTCTTCTGTTCTCTCTAATTTTTTTTCTATTTTTTCTCTCGTTCTGCTCTTGTTTCTCTTTGTTTTCCTCTCTTTTTTATTTTTGTCACTATTTCCCTCTTATCTGTCTTTTCCTCTGTTTCTTTTTACTTGTATTTCTCTCTATGTCTCCTTATTTCCCTCTTTTTCTCTCTCTCCATCGGTTTCTGCATTTCCCTGTTTCTTTCTATTTCCCGCCGTCTCTCCGTATTTCTCTCTGTTCCTTTTTATTCCCCTTATTTTCTCTCTATTTCCTTAGTTTTTCTCTGTCTCGTACCCTGTTTGCTTGCACACACTCTCTCTCTCTCTTTCTGTTTCATATCTGAATGTCTGCACCCCAAAAAAATGAATGAGAGAGAGGGAGGGAGGGAGGACGAGAGTGATAAAAGAATGTAATAATTTAATAATATAGTACACAACCATTTTTTCTCTTTCGTCTGTTTATGTATAAATTTCCATCTTCCTCTTTAACAAGGAAGATGGACGGGAAGGGGAGAAGATGTATGAGTTCATAATTGGGATTTATGTCGGAGGGCGCCGGCATATGTAAGGTATGGGCGTATGTATTATGCATCATCAGCATTGCGAAGAGAGATTATCAAAAGCGGAGGAGCTACTGCAATGATATTTTTTGGTGTATGCAGAAGCTCTTTTACGTGCGAGATTTAGTGGAACTAATGCAAAAGGGAAACGTCAGAAAAAGTCACAGCAAGATTGAGGGAGAAAGAGAAAATTTAAGAGACGGAATAAGGAAGAAGGAGACAGGGAAAAGGGAAAGGAATTAGACAGAAAGTAAATAAAGTGTAATTTACTCCTTCACATGCTAATGTGAAATCTTCTTGTTGCATTTTTATTATTGCCCGAGACAGTTCCTACTCAAAATAATCATGTAATCAAAGGGATGATGAGACTGCTTTTCTCATTTCACTATCTCTTTTTTCTCTCTCTCTCTCTCTCTCTCTCTCTTTCGCTCTTTTGTCTTGCCTATTACCGAAGACACAATTAAGGTTGCGTGTCTTTTTTTCCTTCTGTCATTTCCTCCATCGAATAAATGGGACGGGTTTTGTGCCGGGCTGTCAAAAGTCTCCTTTTTTCTCCACATTTTGCACGGGATAAAATTTCCTAATTTTTTTTAAAGAGACATTTGCGTGCGTCTGCTCCTTCTGTTTACCTTCTGTCATTTCACCCATGTGGACTTTCGTAATTGCCCTGTTGACTAAGGGCGGCTTGTCTGTTGGAATTCCTTTTGTTTTTCCCTTTTTATTTTTGCCATTTTCTGTGGGGCCTTTAAAACAAAAGTGAGACTGTCTCACCATTTTTTTTTGTATTACAAAAATTGGTGTACCGCTGTTTCCATTTTGTTGTATGTACATATGTACCTTGGATCTTGCAAATTGAATTGTTACCGGAGCGTGGCGGCGTAATGATAAAGGGCGGGTAATGTACCCGGGATATTTTGGGGTCTTTTCCCCGGGATGCAAAGGAGCTTCGGTGTGCCGAGGGAGTGGGAGGGGGAGGGGAGAGAAAGACACGGGGGGGACTTGCGGATTATTTATGACGCGTAAATACTTTTAGAAAGGAAATTGGAGTGCATGAGCAGTTTATTTAGAGTCCAACCAGCCCAACTCCCCCGTCCCTCTCTTGTGGTTGAGGGGGAGGGGGAGGAGGGGCTCTTTAATATTCTTCGGGAATTCACCTTTTCTACGTGCTGATTACTCTGTCGCTCTCTCCTTCACTCTCTCCCTCCCTCCGTCTCTTCCTCGCACTTTGTGTGTACCAAAGAAATTACTTCCCCTGTCTTCTCTTGATTTTCTTGATGATAGTGAGGAAGTGGGAGGGAGGGGCGGGAGGAAGGGGAAGGGAGGGAGAGATATAGATATGAGGGAAATGTAGACTGGAGAGAGAGAGAGATAGTGACGAAGGAAAACCTGGAGATAAGGTAAAACAGAGGATCATGAGGCACTCGGAGGGAAGCGAATGGACGAAAGGACATCTAAATCAGGAGTAAGAAACAGATAAAGGGAGAGATGGAGAAGGAATAAATGCAGGACAGAGAGAAACGAAGAGATGGAATGCAAAAAAGAGTGAGAAAATGCACAACAGAGAGAGAGAGAGAGAGAGAGAGAGAGAAATAGCAGCGAGAAGACAAAATATGGAGGCAAAGAGAGGGTGTGAGAGAGGCCTCAGAAAAGGAGAGAGACGAAGAGAAGACAAGTGGGAGAGACAAAAGAGAGAGCAGATAAAGTAGAGAGACGAAAGAGATGACAAGAGAGAGAGAGAGACAACGCGAAGACAAGTGGGAGAGAAGGCAAAGGATGGAGATAGATAGTGATAAGGTTAGTGACCAGACAAGAGACAGAGAGTGATCCCGCAAAGGACGAGACACAAGAAAGAGAGAGAGAGAGAAGGCAAAGAAGAGAGACTAGAGAGAGAGAAGGCAAAAGAGAGAGACAAGAGGGAGAAGGGGGAAGGGAAGAACAAGAGAGAGAAAGAAGACAAAGGAGAGATACAAGAGAGAGAGAAGGCAAAGGAGAGAGGCGAGAGCGAGAGAGAGAAAAGGGAGAGACGAGCGAGAAGGAAAATGAGAGCGAGACGAGAGAGTTGGCAAGGGAGAGGGACAAGAGAGAAGGCCAATGAGAGAGACGAGAGAGTTGGCAAGGGAGAGGGACAAGAGACAAGGCACATGAGAGAGATGAGAGAGAAGGCAAGGGAGAGAGACAAGAAAGAAGGAAAATGAGAGAGAGACGAGAGAGAAGGCAAATTGGAGAGACACGAGATAGAAACCAAAAGAAGATAAGGGAGAGGAAGATAGACAGGGAGGGAGAAAGACAAAGAGTAGGAGAGAGCAAGAGAATGCGAAAGAACAAAAAAGAGACGGAAAGAGCGAGCGAGACAGAGAAGACAAGAAGGAGAAACAGCGAAGACAAGAGTAGGATGGAGAGAGAGAGAGAGAGAGAGAGAGAGAGAGAGAGAGAGATGTGAGGATTCGTGTAAGAAACAAAAGCATTAAATGGCACATGAGACAGCGAGAAAGATCCGAGACAGAAAAGAGTGAGGACAAAGGAGAGAGACTACATACAAAGGGAGGAGAAAATGCAATGGAGAGCAAAAAAAAAGGCTATGAGTCTCTCGGGTAGTTTTCCGTGGCACGCCTCACTTCCTTATTCTCTCAAGAATGTCTCGCTCTCCCCCTCTCGCTCTCCTGCTCCATATTAAACCTTCCTCCTTGGCATCTTTTGAATGGAAAAACACACGAAGATTTTTTCTCTCCCATGCTCTCTCTCTCTCCCAATTTTTTTAATTCAAGACAGGAAACATATGTGTGCGTCTCAGGTTACATTACAAGAGATCTTGGAGGATACAAAGGCTATAGAAATATACGACACACATCTAAAGGCTTCTATTACATTTTCCTCTCCTTCTCCATATTTCCTCTATCACCCACATTTTTATATGGGCGGGAGGAGGTAAAAAGAAAAAATGGGAAAAGGTGGGAAAAATATCCCCGGAAAGGAACTGTACGGGGGAGTAGTAATAAAGGTTAGGGGAACTTTTTTGCTCCTGGAGAAGGCTGGAGAAGAGAGAAGAAAGCCCATTTTTTTGTATCACGGGTGAATGCCCGCCTTTTAAAAGGTCCCCGAAGTGCGTACACGCGGCTGGATGAAGAACAACCGATCATTTAAGCAAAGGTTGGGTGACCTCAAGAAGATTCTCATATCTAAATTGCTTTTTTTTTTCTTACCAAAAAAAAAAGTTGCTTCTCCAAAAAAAAAAAATTGTTTCCCCTAAAACAAATTGAAGCCAACACTAATAGAGTTTTTAAAATGTGGGGAAAGCGCCAAAATATGATCTAAAAATGGCCTCAGAGGTAACTGCTGGGGCTTTTAAAAAAAATGGCATTTCTAATAACGAATAATAAAGGGGGAAATTTCCGTTGCTTCAAATTCTGGAGGTCCGATTTGGAAATAAATGTAAGTGCATTTAGCGTGTGAAATTTAAAAGAAAATAGGCGGTGGTATTTAAAGCATGAGAAAAATACTTGGGAATGCCATGGGGAGTGTAATAGAGGCCCAATTTCCTATTTTGATGTAGGCCAAGAGAGTACTAGAGGATGGGGAATAAATGTGCTCGGGAGGCCATATGTTTTCATTCTCCTCGCTTCCACCCACAGAAACTGATGGATGTGGAGATGTTCCATCCACTTGTCAAAAGTCTACTTCCCTTTTTTTCCTTTTAGTTTTTATTTCCCGAGGAAGGGAGGTGTACAAAAGTTTTCTAGACCTCTCATCGTCATGTAATCGGAGGGGAAGAGGGAGAGGAGGAATTTTGAACGGGGATCTCCTGTGCTATATTTTGTCACTCTCCGTGTTTATATGTGGGTTATGTCCCATAAAAGCCCCGTGGCTGCTCTGGGACATTCACTAATCTTGGTGGGTCTCCTTTTAGCGTCTCTTTACACACTTTTCCTTGGCTTACACGCTGCTCTCACACGTCACTCCTTCTCGTTTCTCTCTCTTTCTCTCTCTCTCCTTTCTCTCTTTTTTCCTCTTTTTCTCTCTCTTTCTCTCTCTCTCCTTTCTCTCTTTTTTCCTCTTTTTCTCGCTCTTTTTCCTCCTTTCCTCTCTTTTCTAATTTTTTCCCCTTCGAATTCTCTCTTTTTTTACATTTTCCCCTTCGATTTCTCTCTTTTTTACATTTTTTTCTTCGATTTCTCTCTTTTTTACATTTTTCCCTTCGATTTCTCTCTTTTTTACATTTTCCCCTTCAAATTCTCTATTTTTTACATTTTTCCCTTCGATTTCTCTCTTTTTTACTTTTCCTCTTTTTCTCTCTCTTTCTAATTTTTTCCCATTCGGTTTCTCTCTCTCTTTCTGATTTTTTTCCCATTCGGTTTCTCTCTCTCTTTCTGATTTTTTTCCCATTCGTTTCTCTCTCTTTCTCTTTTTGTCTTTTTTCTTCGTAGTCGCTCTCTTTCTGTCTCCGTTTTCTCTCTCTCTGTCTCATTTCTCCACTTTTCCTCTCTCTCTTTTTCTCTGATGCTCGTTTTTCTCTCTATTTCTCCTCTTTTTCTCGGATGCTCCTTTCTCTCTCTCTCTCTCTCTCTCTCTCTCTTTCTCCTCTTTTTCTCGGAAGCTCCTTTCTCTCTCTCTCTCTTTCTTCTCTTTTTCTCGTATGCTCGTTTTGTTCTCTCTCTCTGTTTTTCTTTTGTTCGGATGCTCCTTTTTCTCGCTCTTTCTCTACTTCTCCCTATTTGTGTCTTTTTTTCTTTCTTTCTCTCGTTTTCTATCTCTTTCTCCGTCGTTTTGTCTATTTTTCTCTCCCTTTATCTCTCCCTCCTTTTCTCATTGGTTCACCTCGTCTCCTTCCTTTTGTTCCTTCGCTTTCCTCGTCACTCTGTAACTTTCCTTTTCCTTCTATCTCGATCTTGCAGCCGCTTCTTCCGTCTCCTTGTTCGTCTCTTTATCTGTCCCGTCTGCATCTCTCTCTCCGTAACCTCCTTCCCGTCTCTCTTTTTGTCTCTCCATCCTCTGTCTTTCTGCCTCTCTTGATGATATGATGATCCATTTGGTCTCTCTCTGTGTCTTGGTCTTTTTAATGGTTGTCTCGCTTTAATTTTTGACCGTTCTCTCGAGTCTCGTTGTCATTCTCGCCGCTTGCCTCCCGACGTCCGTCATCTCCGTGTCCCCTTTGTGTCCTCCCTAATTTGCTCACTCTTGATCTGCGTTTCTCCCACGTCCTGCTCTCAACCTCTCTCACGCTCCCGTAATCTTCCTGGTAAGAGATTGTCGTCTCTCTCTCTCTCTCTCTCAGCTGTAGGAGCTTTTTTGAAACTTTTTTTTATGAGATCCGTGCCTGTACCAGGCTGTCTGGATGATGTTACACTCTCCCCCACTCTCTACTGTGTATTTTATTCTCCTTGGGAGTAAAATAGTACTATAGTGAGGGAGACCAGAAGCCAAAAAAAAAGTGTGTGTTCATAGGAACACCATGTAATAGTAATGGGGGAGTGCGTGTGTGTAGGAAAGAGCAAAGGAATGGCTTAATGTGAGAGAGACCCATATACACTGTACAGTGTGTTAGGAGGGAAAAAGCCCTACTTTTCCCTGTGTTAAAACAGAAAATGTATGTATGTTACATTTTTTGAGGGAGCCACAGTTGAGTGAGTGCCTTTCGAGAGTGTTGTTGTTGTCTCGGTCCTCCTCTGCACCATGTGTCTTACTCTCCTTCTATTATTTTTTTACCACTAGTTTTATTTGAGTTCATTTTTTTCAGTGAATACATTTTTTTGGGGGGGAGGGATGTGTGTGATTGGTGTGAAGTGGTGGAGTCTCGTTTAGATTTTTATTGGGATTTCCTCTCCTCGGAAATGGCCTGGTCCAGACGGAGGGGATGCGGGAGAGGGGCGGAGGAGGGAACAATTGAGGTAATTATTATAATGATCAGATATCGGGATTTGTGGAGCAAACTTTGTTAAAGGGAGAGACGAAGACGATTTTTTGGGTAGGTTATTTTTTGCGGGGGAGGGAAAAGGTTTTTGACCCGGGCGTTCTCCCGGTTTTTTTTTAATGGGGCATGTTTTTTGGATAAATTGAGTCTGAATTTGCTTTTTTTTTTTGTTCTTGTGGCAATTTCTGGGCGTTTTTAAGAGAATAAGTTGGCGTAGACATAATTAGTTTTAATCTCAAATAAATTTTAAAATGGAATGGGAAGCCATTGAATTGGACTAAGTTAGATTCAGAACATTAGATCAAATTAAATGCTAATAAATGTGAAATTAATTAAACAATTAAAAGGATACCGAATTAGAAAGGGGATCAGTTAGAAATTAAAAAGAAATAACGACAGTAAGTGTAATTAAAATTGAAAAGAGCTCACAGGCAAGAAATGACAAATTTAAAACTAGTACAAAAATACAATAATTAAATTTAAAACTAGTACAAAAATACAATAATTAAATTTAAAACTAGTACAAAAATGCAATAATTAAATTTAAAACTAGTACAAAAATGCAATAATTAAATTTAAAACTAGTACAAAAATGCAATAATTAAGTTTAAGGCTAGTAAAAACATGCATTAATAAAATTTAAAAACTATAGTAAAACATGCCTGGATTAAATTTAAAAACCAGCAAAAGATGCATTAATTAAATTCAAAAATGCATTAATTAACACTAAAGACATTTTGACACAATCCAATAAAATTTAAAGCCAATTTCCACCAATTCGTTTAAAAAATCAAAGTCGAATAGTGAGAAAATGAAAACCTTCAAATTGTAAACAAAAAATGAATTAATTTAAATTAAAGGCTGTTCGGAAACAAATCAATTAATAATTGAAATCTAATATAAGGATAATATAAATGCATTGACATTTATGACCTCAAAAAAATGATCAATAACAATTAGAATTAAAAAGGGATTAAGAAGTGGAAGAAATTTGAAAAATAAATACAAGGAGACGTAGCCAAAAAAAAAAAAAGAATGCATTATTAATGGAACGGTGTTTAATTAATGAATCAAAACAAATAACTTGTCACTTCAAGCAATATTTACATTTATAATTTAATCAGTAAACAAAGCCATTTGTGGGAGAATTTAAAGTTAATTTGAAAGCATTTGTTTTCCTTCCGTTTGGAAGGGGAAATTCGCATCAGAAAATTCGTGTAGTTTTCGATTTTTTTGGAGGTTTTTGCGGCAGTAATAATCTCCCTAGTTCCGGCCCAAATTTGTAGAGCAAACTTCCTTGTACCCCGTCAATATAATTAGATTGGCTTGAGCATTTATCCCCTCAATTAATTGAGAAAGTCTTTTTTTTTGTTTACTTATTTTTACCCCATAAATCCTGCCCTCCCCCCGTCACCTCAGACTTTTCCCATTTTAAGTCCACATTTTATGAGTACATTGTTCCTCTCTGATCTCTCTCTCTCTCTCTCTCTCTCTCTCTCTGTTTTCTCTCATCTGTCTCTATATGTTCCTGTCTGTCTCTCTTGTTTGTTCTTAGCAAAGGTTGGAACGAGATGCTTATTTACTGCAGATGATTATCATCAGTGTCCCGTGCAGAAAAAATAATATGTTCTCCTTTTTTTCTTTTTTTTTTGAATTTTTTTGCTTGGACTTTTTTTTCTAAATCCTTTTTCCTCCTAACAAAAATAATTGGACTTTTTAATCTGACCATGAAGTGGAAATAATGAGTATTTGGTAATATAACACACGCACGTTTACCACAAGAATAAGTACACCAAAGTTATAATAATGCAGGGCAGGAGTGGTAGAAAAAAAAATTGCACTCAATTCCTTCCCCGCATGCGCAGTGTCCCGTGTAACGAGGGGAACCTCTCGTAATATTAGGTGAACCTCCCCCATTTTGGGGGTACCTGCCTCCACCAATAATTAGTTGGATTGTAATATAAACATAGACACAATTAGTGAGGTGCATATCGCTCTTTTATCCGTATTTTTTCTTCCTTTTTCTTGTATCTCTTTAGTTTTCTCTACAATTTCTCTCTTCTTTTGTCTTTTTATCTCTTCCTCTTTTTTTTGTTTATTATTCTTTTTCTTTAGTTTTTCTTTTATCCTTTATCTCGTTTTCCCTTTTTCTGTTCATTTTGTTTTATCCTCTTATTCCTTTTCTCTTGTTTTTACTTTCGATAGTTTTTCTCTTGTTTTTTCTTTTGATAGACTTTCTCTTGTTTTTTCCTTGAATAGATTTTCCCTTATTTTTCCTTGAATAGTTTTTCTCTTCTTTTTGCTATTTTTTCTCTCTGTTTTTCGTCTATCCTTTTCAACATTTTGCTCTTCTTTTTTCTGGTTATTGTTTTATGATTTTGTTCTTCTTTTTTCTGGTTATTGTTTTATGATTTTGTTCTTCTTTTTTCTGGTTATTGTTTTATCATTTTGCTCTTCTTTTTTCTGTTCATCCTTTTTAGTATTACTTTGCTCTTCCTTTTTCTGTTCATCCTTTTTATCATTATCCTCTTCTTTTTTCTGTATCCTTTTTCTCTTCTTTATTCTTGTTATTTTCCTTGCGTCCTTTTATCCTTGTCCACTTTTGTGTGCCTTCTTCTTATTTTCTTCTCTTAGGCTTTTCTGTGATCTCTCTTCTTTTTTCATCTTTTTTCTTAGCTTTTTGTACCTTTTTTCTTTGCTTTTTGTTTCTTTTCCGGTTTTTCTCCTTTTTGTTTATTTTCCTCTTCTTTTTTCCCCATCTTCTTTTCCTTTTCCCCTTTTTTTGTTCGTTTTCCTGTTTGTCGTTTTCTTAGTGTTTATCTTCCTGATATTCCCTGCCTTTTCCGTCGAAATATTTCCATTTGTCCAAATGTCAGTCTCTCTCGCTTCCCCTGCAAAGAAATTTCTCCTTCAAAGTCTTTTGTTACATGACAAAATAAGTGATACAAATAAAAATTTGGTCACACTCTTCCCTTTCCCCCTCCGCCCCCAAAAGTCTCGTATTTACCTAAACATTTAGTCACGGGTCATAAATTTTGGGGTGAAAAAACAAGAGCGCATTATACAGAAGGTCCCACAAAAGAAATTTTCCTCCATTTGACTCAAAAAATATGACAAAGAGAGAGCGAGACTAAAAAGTATATTTATGACATGAAAATAAAAGAGTTTTTTTTTTTTGCACTCCATTGGAATTGTTTACGTAATTACTTACATTGAAATGAGTAATAACATGTAGGACCACGTGTATTCTTTGGCCATGTGGAAATTGTATCCCTTTTGCTCCATTCTACCAGATATTGTGGGTGGAATAATGGAAGATGATGCATTTTTATTGTGTCAAAAAAATTTCTATGTGGGGAATAAAATTAATAATAATCATTGACAAGTGAGTCAGTTAGGTTTGCCCATTTTTTTTTAATGTAAAGAAACACATTTTATATACAATGTTTTGAGGTTTTTTGTGCAGTTTTATTTGGTCAACCGCAAGTTACGTCATTTTTTGTTATTTATGGTTTTATTTGTAATTTTAAAGAGAATTACAATTTGTTTGTGGGATTTCTTGGGCTATTTCCACATTTTTAGTGCCTTTTTATATTGTTACAATTTTTCTTTAAAAATATTTCGGAATATTTTCTACGATTTTCAAAATGTTTTTCATTAATTTGAATGTGTATACAATTTTATTTTTTTTAATTTGGTTTTGTATTAATTTATTAATTAATTCATAGAAAAATTGTCGCATGAGGTCCTCCATGAATCATTTAAATGTGGAATGTCCCCCTTTCGTTAATAAATTCAAATGACGGTGGTCTCTCCCAATAAAGTGACATAAAACGGGATGAGCTCACCTTCCACGGAATAATTCCATGTTATAATGCATTCCCCCAAAATTGGGCATTTCCCATTGTGCTCCACACTTTTTTTTTCTTCTTTATTTTGTAATGCTAACCAGTTTTTACCATTTCTTTCACCGCATCCTTAATTTGTGGCACTCCTCACACTTTTTTTTATCCTTCACACTGGCAACATTTGAATAATGGGAAGATTATCCCCAAGTTAGTTTTTTTTAATTTATTTTGTGGGGTAATTTTTATACCAATATAGGTTTGTAAGGGGACAAATAATGTAATAAGAAGATTTTTTTTAATATTCTCACTTTTTTTTATTTGGCCATTTAAATCTCATGGTCTTATTCTAATTCCTTGAGGATTATTGTTACTGCAGAGGGGAATAGCTTGCCTTGTGGGTTGTCTGTCTCGCTCTCTTCTTGTTATCTCTTGTTTTCTCTCGTCCTCTCTTTTCTCTATTTCGTTTTCTATCTCTTTCTTCTCTTTTGTTTTTTCTCTCTTTCCTCTCTTTCCTCTCTTTTGATTTTTCTATCTGTAGGTTTTTCTCTCTCTCGTTTTTTCTCTCCTTTCTCTCTGTAGTTTTCTCTCTCTCTCTTTCTTTCGTTTTTTCTCTCCTTTCTCTCTGTAGTTTTCTCTCTCTCTCTTTCTTTCGTTTTTTCTCTCCTTTCTCTGTAGTTTTCTCTCTCTTTTTTTGTTCTTCTCGTTCGTTTTTCTCTGTCCCTTTTCTCTCGTGTTTTTTCTTTCTCCTTCTCCATTATTTTTTCTTTCTCCTTTCTCTGTTTAGGTTTCTCTCTCTTGTTTTTCCTCTCTCCCTTCTCTCTTGTTTTCTCTCTCCTTTCCCGTTTTTTTTTTATTTTCCCGTATTTTTATCTCGTTTCGCATTTTTCTCTCTCTGAAGCTCTTGTTTTTTTCTTTTTTTCGTATTTCTGCCTCTTTCTCTTTCTGTCCCTCTCTCGTCTCCTTTTTCTATCTCTGTTTCGCTCTTTCCTTCTCTCTCTCTCTATCTCTTTTTTTTCGTATCTCTTTTGCCTTTGTTTGTGTCTGTTTCCTATCGTTTCTTCCAGTATAATTTACCTCTGAATCTTTTGCTGTGTCTGGCTTTCTCTCTCTCTCAGTATTTATTTTCCCGTTACTTTCCCTCTTTATTTATATTCCCGTTTTTTCTCCTCCCCTCCCCTGTTGACAGATTAAGAGTGTTGATTCGTGGCAACCCGATTTCTATCTCCTTCTCCCTCCTCCATCATTTGAGTGCCTTCAGGATGTTAAAATAGGGTAAATAATTCCTTTTCATCATGGCATTCGAAAGGATTCAGAGAGGGTTTTAAAAAACTTTTTTTTTTGGAATTGCTTCAAGTGGCAAGAGTTGTACTTTTTTTTTTCACCGGCTGCCAATGATGAAGAGATAGAGGCTTGGGAAAAAAAAGGAGACGAAAATAAAGAGGGAAATGTGAAGAGAAATCAGAAAGAGAGATTGTGCGTGCGGTCGTAGGATTTATAGGAGATGCACGTGTATGTCATTTCTGAACATGAAATCCTTTATTATTACAGCCTCTTCTCCTCTCATCTCCAAAGTATCAATAATTCCTTTTGTACGAAGCAATTTACGAGCTCCTTTTTATACACTTTGGAAGATGGATCCGCAAGGAGAAGAAGAGAACCGAAAGGTTTAAAATGAGACTGAAATACTTTGTAATATTATATAAAAAAAAGCTTCTCTCTCCCATCTACAACACCCACACTTTATTTTTCTTTCTGCTGATTCAAACCACATGGGGAGAGTTACGTGGAGGGAACTTGGCCTGGTTATAATCCAATTACTTGCTTTACGTGTATATATAGGGGGTATACCCCCATATCATGTGGGGAGTGCTGGGACTATGTGACTTTACATAATGTGAGCCAGTGAGGGTGTGTGGTAATTACATAAGGGGAATGCCTGTACCTGTTTCTCCCCACTCTTCCCAGGGGTTTTTATATAGGCTAAAAATCAAATGTGGTGGGTCTGGTGTGTACAGAGTGGATCGAGAGAGAGAGAGAGAGAGAGAGAGAGCAAGAGAGGGAGAGAGGAGTGTGCGGAGGTACTTGGATTAAGAGAGTTAAATAGAGCGTGTGCTGTACAAATGGGAAAAAGAGAGAAAAATGGATGAGATTAAAAATAGGTTGCTACTGGTAATCATAGGGGATGGACCATAATGACTAATAAAATTCGTACCAGTTTCTGCCTCTCTCCTTTCATTTCCTTTCCATCCGTTTCTCTCTATTTTCTCCCTCTTTCTCTCTTTTTTCTTCCTCTTTATCTCCATTTTTTTATTCCCCCCCTCTCTCTTTACTCTTTCTCTTTCTCTCGTTTTCTCTCTCTTTCTCTCGTTTTCTCCCTCTTTCTCTCTTTTTCTCCCTCTTTCTCTCCATATTCTCTTTTTCCTCTTTTTGTACCTCTTGTCTCTTGTTCCTCTTTTTCTCCCTCTTTCTCTCCTTATTTTCTATTTCTCTCGCTTTTTCTCTTTATTCTCTTTTTTTAATTCTTTCTTCTCGATTTTTCTCTTTATTCTCTTTTTTTGATTCTTTCTTCTCGATTTTTCTCTTTATTCTCTTTTTTTAATTCTTTCTTTCTCGATTTTTCTCTTTATTCTCTTTTTTTAATTC
>JAQGBT010003217.1:0-20418 GCA_034698585.1 Disparrhopalites patrizii | reverse complement strand
AAATATGTACATATGCAAGTATATGTATATGCATTATGTATGTACGTAATACAGGAGGTTCAAATGAGCTCGTTATGGCGAGAACAAACCGTTGTAATTACCTATCTCCGCCGTTTCGGATGAGTTTTATGCCGGCAAGGGGCAGCGGAATTGAGTAAAATCGCACCCTTGCTCAAAGCTCACAATGTCCGTCTGATTGGGATCGGACTGGAGAAATTGGGAGTGGAAGAGTTCCTGGAGAGGAAGTTTTTCCAGGGAGAATTATTTTTGGATATGAAACTTGAACAGTATGCTGCGTTGGGATTTAAGAAGTATAACAAGGTGACCATTTGGGGTGCAAGCTGCTGCAACTTGGACACGTGTAGGGTGGGCCGGCAGGTATAAGAAATTTCAATCATTATTTCAAACAAATTTTATAAATTCCAAACAAAGTTAAACAAAATTGCAATCATATTTCCAACAAACTGTCGTCATATTTCAAACAAACATATTTCAAACCAACTTTTATGAATTCTAAGCAAATTCAAATATTTTATAAATTTCAAACAAACATATGTATTTCAAACAAAATTTTATGCATTTCAAACAAAATTTTATGCATTTCAAACAAAATTTTATGCATTTCGAACAAAAAACATATTTCAAACAAATTTTTGTAAACAAACAAATGTTTATGAATTTCAACCAAACAAACATATTTTAAACAAATTTTTATAAATCCGAAACAAATTCTTATTTATTCGACGCAAATTTAAACAAATTATTATCAAACTTTTCATAAATTTCAAACATACTTTTATAAATTCGACACATTTTTTTTTAATTTGAAAGAAAGTGTAAATTCGACACAAAGTATAAATTCGAACATTCATAGCAAATTCAAGGAAGATTTTATAAATTCGTAGCAAATTCAAGCAAGTTTTTATAAATTCGAAGCAAAATCAAACCATAGTTTTTATAAATTGTAAGCAAATTCAATTTTTTTTATAAATTGTAAGCAAATTCAATTTTTTTATAAATTCTAAAAAACAATAATAAATTCGAAACGAATTTTTATAAATTCTAAAAAACAATAATAAATTCGAAACGAATTTTTATAAATTCTAAAAAACAATAATAAATTCGAAAAGAATTTTTATAAATTCGAAACGAAATTTTATAAATTCGAAGCAAGTTTAATCAAATTTTTATTTCCAAACAAAAAACAAAATTGCAGTCTTATTTCCAAGTTCCAAAAAAGGAACACATGTTTCAGTTCAGAATTTGCATTTGTTTAATATTCGTTCCAGGGCTACAATGCCAAACTAGGCCATAATAACGTGGGCAACGGCTTCCAGACTGGCGGGACACTTATTATTGAGAAAGGAGGAGGCAAAGTCCTTCTGTCCTACAAGATGCAAGGGTTGGCCGACCATTTGGAGAACTCCCGGATTCTGGAGGCCTTGGGCATCCAAGAAAATGCTATTACCCGACAACCTTCATCAGCAACGGCAACCACTGAAGAGAAACAGGTGGAAATAGCGGAATGCACGGATGTTTGTGGAAGATAATATTTGATATAGAAAACCTAAAACGATAGAAGGTACCGTCTGATCCAGACTTTTTCTTGACATAAAGAAAATGTTCAATTTCAACTTACGTATATATATATATGAATAAATACGTATAATTACTTATGTTTATATATGCGATTGTATTGTTATACATAGTTAAGCGTAATTTCCTATATAAAAGATACCCACAGTTCACAAGTTCGAAAATGTAATTTGTTGCTGCTTATATTAATAATTTATAACTAATCACCTTTCAATGTAGCCGTTGATCCCTTTCTTATGACTTGTGGCCGGAGAAATTTGCTTTAAAAAAAGCAATCCAGCAACAATGATTTGACCTGAAAGGGAAATTTGCTTTATCCAAGGAATGTCAATTAACTACAAATGCACCAGTCTGGTAAATATTATGTACGCAAATACATAAAATAATTTTCTGCATAATCTATAGGAAAATCATGGTTTTTTCATCATATGTACATATGTATCTAAAACTGTGTTTAGCTAATATAAAGCTCCTGCTCAAAATAATTGTTGTTAACTTTGAAAAGCATTTATGTATTCTTGGAAAATTCTGGTACAGACACAAAAATTTGCACGCTTGTTTACTACATGCAACGTTTGTAATAACAATAATTGAAAGTAAAATTTACTATCCTTGTTTTATTTTTGGCAGCACATGCGGGATTTTCCTGGCACTACAGTGGAGTCTCTGTATAACAAGTCTCTTTATAACAACATTTCTCTGTAACAACATTATTTCTCCAGCCCCTCGTACATATAATGTGCATATTTAATGTTCTATGTAACAACCTTTCCCTATAACAATAATTGTTGTCCTTCCGTTCAGAGTTGTTATGTAGAGACTCCACTGTATTACACTGGCACTAAATACATAATATACATACATACATGTATACATCATATATGCATATGTATACATTACGTTATACATCGGAAGGATGTGAATTGCAGGGACAATGCAAAGTTGTAATTCTGTAATTACGAAAATGAAAGGCAATCTAGTAATACATGGGACAATGGTAACCAGCCCAAATTGTACGGACTCTTCGCATTGTAAAAGCCAAATGATTAATTTGCTCTTTCAATACTGAAATTATTTTTTGGATGAGAGGCCTACTGCAAAATATTATTTAATTTCTCAAATACTGTGAAACTTGTACTTTTTCAGGGATCCCATTCCTCCCATTGATCTATGCAAAGCAACATGAGACGGAGTAGAGAGGCACTGAATCTCATTGTAATATTCCTCGTCTCCCTTTGCCTGGCTCTGCTTTTCGGTCGACGATTTATTTTTCCACAGCAATTTTCAGCCCTTGAATCGGAGGAAAATTTTGATTCAAGCACCTTGACCTTCCTTGAAGAGAATAGTTCTTCCAGCAGTGCCAATCAGGAAATAAATAGTGTCAATACGACGCCAGTTTACTACGATCCGAGATTACACACGAGCAGCCCCGTTGCCTTGTCCACTACAAAAAAGATATACCCGGTAAATCCCAAGGGTAGAGGCAGAGAAAGGAGAAGCGCCCGGAAAAAAGGTGCCTGTAATGATATTTTAGCAATAATATTATATTTAAGCTAATAAACAGAACAAAACTTGCATTGTTAACACAAAAATATAATTATGTTGACGAAATATCTTAGTCTGTATATGTATGATGGGTTTTATATATGTGACAAATTTTTCAGCGACATTTAGGCCGAGATTGTACGAGCCACCCGACACGGTCGTCTTTGAGAAGGTCGAACTCATTTTAAACGAATACTGGATCTACAAAAAACGGGTAAGTTATCACATGTTTTATATTCAAATATCAATTTTGTACTTTTTGTACCAACAAATTTCCAACTAAATCCAACAGCTAATAAACGGAATCGGATGAACGGATACGGGCGACATTTATTTAAAATCAATTGCTATTAGCAAGCATTATAGCCAATTTGTATCAAGTTTAAAAGTTGTACTGTTTGTTTTTATGCAGACATTATTTTTAATGGCTTTTTGATTTATGTATTTTTGGTTAGCTAAAGAGTCCCATTGCTCATTTTTTGACAAAGGCGAGATAATTCTTTGAATTTATCACAGAATGCTTACTACGTACATTAAAATGGCAACTTAATTTAAGCTCCACTTTTTGTTAAAAATATTATACATATATGTAAGTTAGCAATTTTCGAAAGTGGTTTACAACAAAATTTAAAAAAAAAGGAAAACAAAGTCAATGTTTGCACTGTAGATTTTAGCGGATTTTTTTTCGTAATCTGTCAAAGGTGCACATTTCACTCTAGATTAGATTGGACTTTTCAGTGATTTGTAACTCCCAAAATTGTGGCAACGATCTGATTTGAACCACAATTTTTAAAGCGATTCGTTTTTAAGCTCGAATCGGATCGAAATTCGCAATTCGATCCGATTCCTTATGCACATGATTTGATTCTGTTCCATTCAAGCCATGGACTGAATCGAATCATGATTCAGACGATCCAAAATGATATTATTGTGACACATTTGTTCCCTTTTTGCACATTGTTAGCATATAATAAAGTTTGAAAGTTTGCAATTTCAAATAAATGCAAGTAACCGTGATATAATATTTACCATCTAAATTTGCTGCCATATTTTGACGGTTCTTGCTCTGCTTCGGAAGAATATCCAAAAGTTTTGTATTAAATAATGTATCGAATGAATCGAATTTCTGTTCTTATAACTCAATTTACGTCTTGAATAAAATAATTTGATTCGATTCTAGGTTTCGAATCGAATCAAATTTTGAAGTATTTGAATTGAATCGAATAAAATTGAATAGAAAAATCCGATTCAGAATCAAATCGTTGCCACCTCTGCTAACTAAATAAATACTAAAAGTAATGCTAAATATTACCTATTCTGACCTGTCTATTCGTAGGTCAACTGGACAACTGGCGTCCAACTCTGTGAAAAAGATTCCCGGGCCCTTGCCACCTTCCCGGAAAAATCCGAGGCCCAGCGAGTAATTGATTTACTCCACAAAATCAGTTATTTCTCCCTGGACTACGTGTGGATGCGTCGCTCGGCGGAATTGGGACTGGATAGAAATTACTGGATTGGTCTCTCCGATCTCGGCCATGAGGGTCAATGGGAATGGCAGGGCATGGGCTCCTTCCTGACGTATGAGGACCTCTGGACGCCCAAGCAGCCCGACCACGTCAGTCCCGATGGGGTGCCGTTGAGCGGGAGACAGCAACATTGCGTCGGCCTGTGGAATCCCGTCTTTCATAGGAACACGGCCGAGAAGCCCGTTAAGCACACTTTTGACGACAAGGAATGCCACCGGAAGCTCTATTTTATTTGTCAGACAACTAGAAAGGGACAAGGGAATTCCAATCAGAAGGAGCAGGCGGAATTGGGGCGGAAGGCGGAATTTGAGGAGCCAATCCCGGACGCTGGATTTAAGGAATCGGAAGAGGAAGATGAGGCTCCTCTTCCCCCGCCTGAGGCTCCTTTGGTGGGAGGGCGATATCCGGCTGAAGTCAAATCGAATGAAGTCCCGCAAGAATTTGTGGCGCCTCAGGATGAACCAAAAGAAATTTTGGGGAGTGTTTGAAGTTAATTAATTAATAATGTTAAAATTTTAAATTAAAATGTTTAATGTTTAAGCCTCTCTCAGAAATAAGGACTACTCTTTTTTCTCAGTTTAAGTCCAGGGGAGAGTACAAAAAAGTTTCAAATTATTATCAAAATGTGGCCAAGAAAAAAGGAAATTGACGTGCGAATTAAAATATTCTGTCGTGATTATGTTTTTAATGTTAATTTTACATTCGACTCTCCCTATACCGGCCCTCCCTATAAGAGTATCTATACTCTATAACAGAAGTGCTGAATTCCCCCTACAGCCTTACCATGTAAAGTGCGCTCTCTATGAGAGAACTCGCTATAACAGCAGGGTATTTTCTTCCATCGGTCACATTCCTCTCACTATAACAACACTTTCTTCCTATAAGAGCATTCGCGCCCAAGTCAGGTATAACCCTTCAACATTAGCTTTTTCTCTGTAAAAGCACCGGAACTCTATACCAGCACAATTTTATTCTTTTCTGACTAAAATGTAAATATTTATGCTCAATTGTGTAAATATTGTTAGAATTTGGAAAATTATCAAAGTTAAGCCTGAAAATAGTCTTAATTAATTATTATTAATATTTTTTAACTAATACTGTATACTAGCAGTTGGTTATAACAGCACTTTTTGTAGTGCAGTTAGGGTGCTGTTATAGAGAGAGTCGACTGTACATTTCTCCGTGAATGCTTATCTGCGCATTTAAAATCATGCAGATCTCGCCGAGATTAGTCAAGTTGATGGCGGGTTTTTCAAAAAAGTTCAAAAATCTCAATTTTTGTCAATATGCATTGACTTTTTGATTTTTTTACGAACAAATTTTTTTTTTCAACAACTGGTGCAAAACAGGACATGACAGTATGTTGAGTATATAGAAGTGTATTGCGAATCTATGAAATTACTCGCCATTCTGTTGGCGCAGAAATTGGTTAAGTTATGTAATGACAATTGTTAGCGCCAAGTTCAAAAGCAAGAGAATTTTTGTTGAAATTATTAATTTTTATTATCCCTTAGGAAGCTATAATTATAAATTGCAAACAAAAGCCATTTTTAAGATAATTAAATGCCCTAAAAATTGCGAAAAGCCGATTTTGGAGGTTTTTCAAATGATAGTTTTTCCAAAAATATGCGCCATAGTGGAGTCTCTCTATAGCCAATCCCTTTACAACAACGATTATATATATCAACATTAATTTTTCCGCCCTTCGTACACGTGAAGTATATACATATATATTATGTTTGATATAGCAACATTTCCCAGTAACAACAGTTTTTCCTCTTTCCTTGAGTGTTCTTATATAGAGAGACTCCACTGTAAGTGGTAAATGTTGAAGCTTGAGCCTTTTTAAAAGTGACTTGCCACAATTCCTACGCTGATACAAACAGTGGCTTATGCAAACAACTAAAGTACGTTCTAATTTCTATTTTTTGCTTGAATTATCAGCTATAATCGGCAGTACTGTTCTTTTGTCCTTTGTTGTTTTGTTTTCTCTTCGTTTTAAGTACACCGTTACATTTTGATTAAATGTCAATTGAATTATTATTTATGCGGATTTATCCAGATTCCTCTCCAACCCCCTTGAAATACATATGTACGTTCCATATTGTTTGGGAAGAAATACTCCCACTAATCATCTATGTTTGAACTTTGTACGACAAAAGCCAAACAACAACAGGTCGTGTGAATGTCATGGATTTCTGTTTCTGTCTCTCAGTCCCACAATCAGACAATGTAAATTGACATGCGAGCATAAAGTATGCGGCAACAATAAGCAATCTGTGAGTATGATGTGGTAACAAATAAATTTAATAAAAGGTCCACCAAATTGAGCCAATTACCAACGCCTACATAAACTCATTAAGATTCAATATGTCTACATTTAACTTCCGGGATTTAAGCGCACAGTGGAGTCTCTCTATAACAAGTCGCTTTGTAACCGCTTTTCTATTTAACAACCTTATTTTTCCAGCCCTTCGTACATACAATGTGCATATTTAATATTCTATATAACAACTTTTCTCTGTAACAATATTTTTCGCCATTCCCTTTAGAATTTCCTTGGCTATAAAGTAAACAAATTGGCTTCAATGCTTCAACATAGTTCTTTCATATACTAATTTCAACTCCATTCTCACGGTCAAGTTGTCTTCAAGAAGCATTGAAAGCCATTCGCACTGGGTGCTCTTTTACAGCAACCCTGACGGGATGGTTTATAAAACGTAAAGGAAAGTTGTTATAAAGAGAACGAAATAAATATACAGTCGATTCTTTGTTACAATGCCCCTTCAGCTGAATTTTCCTGTTATACATACATACCAACAAACCGATATAAAAAACAGTTTCATGTCTCACAATTGGAGAAGGCTTCTGAGTAGATAATTTGTTGACACCGTTATAGAGAGAAAACCGTGATAAATGATTCCGTTATCAAAGAAAATCCACTGAAGAAAATCTATTGCTCATTACGTATCCGCTGGGGTGGAAAATAAAGTTGTTACAGTGGAGTCTCTCTATAACAACTCTCCTCCTATAACAACATTGATCTAATATAGCAACAATACTTTTTCCGCCCCGCGTACATATGCAAAGATATGTACATATTTAATGTTATATATAACAACATTTCCCTGTAACAATATTTCTCGCTATTTCCTTCGTGTGTCGCTATACAGTGGACTCTCTCTATAACAACTCTCCTTATAACAACTTTTACTCTATAACAACTTTATTTTTCAGCCCTTCGTATATGTATTGTACATATTCAATGTTCCACATGACAACTTTTCCATATAAAAACCATTTTTGCCCATTCCTCCGGGTTGTTATAGCGATAGTCCACTGTAGAGAGACTCCACTGTAGTTCGAAGAGGTTCTGATAGCGAATCTGCGACAACGAATTCTGACAGCGTTCACACAATGTACGTGAACCCGATTAAATTAATTAGTGATACTGCTAATTACAGTGGAGTATCTATAGAACAACTGTGAAGGAAAGGGCGAAAAATATTGTTACAGGGAAAAGTTGTGATATACAGTGGAGTCTCTTCATAACAGCACCCCTTATAACAGCATGCTCTCCATAACGTCATGAAATTCGCAGCACCTTGTACATAGGATACATAATAATTGTGTTCTATATAACAGCATTCCATTTATAACAGCAAAATTTTGTGCTCCCTTGGATGCTGTTGTAGGGAGACTCCACTGTAGAACAATATGTGCATACATTACATGTACGAGGGGCTGGAAAAACAATGTTGTTACAGAGAAATGTTGTAATAAAGAGACTTGTTATAAAGAGACTCACTGTACAGTCGGCTCTCTTTGCAACGGTAATCTCATAATTAGAAACTTTTCCGCGTTCTAATACGTATAAAGCACAATCGTCAGGAAAGGCGAAATTTTCTGTTAGCAATTGGAGAAAGTTTTTCCGGGAAATATCCTTTGCCATAAAGAGAAGATAATATAAAGAGGCCCGCTGTAAAGAGAGTCGACTCTATTCAAGTCAAAATCTTAAAGCTAAGCTTTATAACTGCATTGGCTTGTCTGATCAGCGTATGCGTATACTGCCTATAATATTGTGAAAAGTAAACAAAAAAATCAACAAGTTGGATGCAGGAACAAAATGACTGAAAACACTCTTTCAAGGTTTACTGTAGCCAAATTGTATGTAATTACTCTTTTATGCAGACGCTCCTCAAGGTCGGACTTATTTATGTTCAAAAGCGTCGTTTTATCTCGCCTCGTGACAATGCGAACTTATCTGGGTCCAATATTCCAGTCTCTCCTTTTACTTACATATTACATACAATATAGGCCCCACAATATTAATAGGAAAAAAGCATCAAAATCTGTAGATATATAAGAGAATGTGTGTGTATATCCAACCAATTTACACATTTCATCCCTCAGTCTCTATGCACACCATTTTAGGCAATTACACTCTGTACTTCGTGTGGCCGGCCGCAGCAGTCCTCTTTGGACATCTCTGTAATCACATTGGACACAGCACGTAGTAAATTCTGCTGTCAAATACGGGCAGTAGCTAGCAAAATATTTAAATAAAAAGTTGTTTGTGCTGTACATCCATGCATTTTTGGTGACGCGATTTCTCTTTTTGAATTTAATCCTTTGGATCAGCAAATTCAATTATTTTATAATAATTTTCCTGTGAAGAAAAATTCCAAGCAGAAAAATGATTGGTCTAATTTTGGCAGTGCCAGTGCTCTTCGTGTTAATTGTGTGCCTAGTTGTGTACGTCAAGACTCGGTTGGCCATACAATACTGGGAGAAAAATGGGATTGCCACCCCCAAAGTGGATGGATTTTTCAAAGTTCTCCTCAAAAGGAAATTTGACATGGTCCCCTCGGAGCTGGATATTTATAGTAAGATGCCGGATACGAAAGTCGGGGGGATCGCGGAGGTGAGACATGATTTTTAAATTTCTTAGGGGTTTGTTATTAATTTTTTAATTTTTGATCATACATGCAAAAGAGAAAAATTCACGATTAAAAAAATGGAACATTACGAGATAAAATAAAACATTTTGTATGCTTGGTACGTATTCAATTCAAAATCAACCAAGCAATTTCAGGCGCCGGGTATATCTACTGTCATTTTCAGATGGCTAAATGTCATGCAATTAATTTGAATAATGGCGTTCAACTTCTACAAAAGCAAAATATGTGCAAATACAGTGGAATCTCTCTATAACAACACTGAAGAGAGTGAAGGGAAGAGAGCAATATTTTGTTACTGGGAAATGTTGTTACATAGAAAATAAAATATCAAAATATGTACTTAACGTGTACCAAGGGCAGAAAAAATAATGTTGTTATACAGAAATGTTGTTATAAGGAGACTTGTTATAGAGAGACTCTACTGTATATACAGTCGAACCTCTCTGTAACGGGCTCCCTTATAACGGTTTCCTCTCTATACCGGTGGCTGAAAACGCTTCCCTCAAAAAGTTTCTCCAATTGTTAACAGAGAAATTTCTATTCTCTATAACGGTTTTTCGTTATAGCGGGGGAAATATGTTGATTTAAGGGGAACCGTTATAGAGAGGTTCGACTGTACCCTGAAGGGATAGATGCATGGCTGCTATATGGACAAGTTGTTCAAGTGGAGTCTCTCCATAACAAGTCTCTTTATAATTATAACAACATTTTCATATGACAACAATTTTTTTCTGCCGTTTGCACAAGTAAAGTACACATTTAATGTTCTATATTACAACACTTCCCTGTAACAATTTTTTTATCTCCTCCCTTCAATTCTGTTATGGAGAGACTCCACTGTACAGCCGACTGTCCCTACAACAGCACCCTATAAAACAACAATTTTTGCCCGTTATAGAAAATACATGTTTCTAAACAATTGAAGAAAGTTTTTGAGGAAAGCATTTTTTGCTGCTGTTATAGAGTGAAAACTGTTATAAGGAGGGCCGTTATAGGGAGAGTCGACTGTAAATACTTTTGCTTCGTATATAGTGAAAACTATATATGTACTGTCTGCTGCTGTCTACGATTATTTTAATTATAAAATCCATCCCGAATCCCGTTTCTATAGATTTTCGGATTCATGTACACTTAATTCCCTCTATAACGGTTTAGCAAAAAGCAGCCAGAAAAACCGTTATAACGAATAACCGGTATAAGGAAAACAGTTAAGAAGCGGTTTTAATGGCGGGGGTTCTCTATAGCAGTTTTTCGCTGTATAACAAGCAAAAATTGATGCTTTATAGGGTGCTGTTATAGCGAGAGTCGACTGTAATCGTTATGGAGGAAGATTTGAGCACTGAATTGGTCTCGGGCGGGTTTGTGAACACCGTTATAGTGCGAAAACCGTTATAAGGAGGGCCGTTATAGAGAGAATTGAGTGTACATAGAGACAGGCTGTTAAAAGGAGAGGTGTTATAGAGCGTACAATGCTCTCACTGCTGCAGTGGCTTAATTTCCTTTGACAGTTTTGGAATCCCGTCTTGTACGTGGCGGACTTGGACCTCATGAAGAAGATCTTGATCAAGGATTTCGATCATTTCGTGGACCGTCGCACTCTGGCGGTGAAAGAGCACGACCCACACATGTACTGGTCCCTCATCAACCAAGGCGGGGAGCCCTGGAAGGCCCTGCGAGTGACGATGAGCCCCACATTCACGACCGGGAAAATCCGGATGATGTTCCAGATCTTCGACTCAAGCTCCACCAAATTAGTCCAGGCAATCTCCAAGGAGCTGAAAAATTCAGGAAATGATCCCCTGGAAATTAGCACCATCATCTCCAGATTCACCTTGGACGTCATTGCCTCCGCAGCCTTCGGGATTGAGACCAATTGCTTCGAGGACGCGGACAAATCCCCTTTTGTGCAATTGTCCAAAAAATTCCAATTTAATTTCAACATGCGCATGCTCATGAAATTTTTTACCATGACCATCTCCCCGGCGCTAGCCAGGCTCTTGAAGCTCCGGATGATCGATGCCGAGGCGGATGCCTTCTTCTCTAAGATTATCAAGGAGAATATCCAGCACCGGATGAGGAACAAGGAGAAGCGGGAGGACTTTCTTCAACTTATGTTGGATGCCCGGCAGGGGAATTTGAAGCAGGAGGCTGAGAGTGAGATGGATGCCTTTGAGAAGAATGCCCAATTGAAGGATGTGCAGGGGATAAAGTCCAAAATTGAGATCACGGATGACGTCATCATTGCCCAGGCCTTCCTCTTCTTCCTGGCGGGTGTGGACAATTTGGAGGCCGTCATCACCTTTGTTCTGTACGAATTGGCCCTGAATCCGGATGTGCAAGAAAAGTTGCATGGAACCCTCGCGGAAGTTGCAGAAGAAAATGAAGGGAAGTTGACCTACGACCTTGTGAGCAATCTGGAATATTTGGATATGGTTATTTCTGGTACGAAAAATATTACAAAGGATTTAATCACTATACTACAGGCTATCAATGTGCTGCTTACAGGGACGGCAGCGATCTCATTTGATCCAAAATTTTTAGTTCGATTCATTTCAAAACCCAAATCGGATCAAAATTCGGTCCGATTTAAGATGATTCGATTCGGTTAGATTCAAACCTATGGATTGTATCGAATGATGATTCAAGAAAACGATGTAGAAAATATATTATTGTGACACATTTTATTTACTTATTGAAAATATTTAGGATATGTAGTGGACTCTGCCTGTAGCCACTCTCCTTATAACAACTTTTTCTTTATACCAACTTTATTTTTCAGCCCTTCGTATATGAAGTGTACATATTAAATGTTCCATATATGTAACAACTTTTCCATATAACAACCATTTTTGCCCTTCCCTTTAAGGTTGTTATAGCGAGAATCCACTGTAATGTAGTCTAATAGTGTCGTATATCTATAATACGTCTCTTTATAACAACATTTCTATATACGTAACAATATTATTTTTTCCGCCCTTCGTACATGTAAAGTACGTATTCAATGTTCCATAACATTTTTCAGCAACAATATTTTTTTTCTTCCCTTCAGTGTTGTTATAGAGAGACTCCACTGTAGTCGCCACTTCAAATAAATGCAAGTAACCTTGATATAAAATTTACCGTTAATTTAAATTTGCTACAATATTTTGATGGTAATTGCTCTGCTTTGGAAGAATATCCAAAAATTTTGGATTCAATAATCGGTCGAATGAATGAATCGAATTTCAGTTAAATTTTATACGATATACGGCTTGAATCAAATCAAATAATTCGATTCAAGGTTTCCAATCGAATCAAATAATTCGATTCAAGGTTTCCAATCGAATCAAATAATTCGATTCAAGGTTTCCAATCAAATCAAATAATTCGATTCAAGGTTTCCAATCGAATCAAATTTTCAAGTATTTGAATTAAATCGAATCGAATTGAATCAAAAAATTCGATTCAGAATCGAACCGTTGCCATCCCTAGCTGCCCACCTATGAAATAGATCTTGACGCAACGCCATTCAATAATTTTTAATTTATACTCTTCATCCCGCTTACTAGAAACACTAAGAAAGTATCCTCCGGGGACGAGAGTGGAAAGACGATGCAGTCGTGACTATCCAATTTCGGACCTCGACTATGTCCTTCCTAAAGGATTGATGGTAATCATGCCCATATATGCCGTGGTATGTAAACTGATTCATTGAATATTTTCAAAAGTATTTTTTTTTACAAAGTAAACACAACCCTCATTATTATCTTGGTAAAATGACGCTTTATGTACGTTTCCGTACCTATAGGGGTGTGTGCGCAAATTTAGGAATTTACATATAAGAAATAGTTTAAAATATTTAATGTCATTTCTTAGCATCACGATCCAGCTATTTATCCAAATCCCGACAAATTTGACCCGGAGCGCTTCTCCAAAGAAAATGTAGCCACCCGACATCCCATGGCCTTCATTCCTTTTGGAGAGGGACCCAGGAATTGTATTGGTAAATGACGCTTTCTAATGTACAGTCGACTCTCTCTATAGCACCCTATATGCACCAGAAAAAGTGCTCTTATAACGAAGTGCTGATATAGAGAATTAGTTAAAAAATATTAATATTAATTAATTAAGATTATTTTCGGGCTTAGCTTTGATAATTTTCCAAATTCTAATATTTACACAATTGGGCGTAAATATTTACATTTTAGTGAAAAAAGAATAACAATGTGTTGTTATAGAGTTCCGGTGCTGTTATAGGGAAAAAGTTAATGTCGAACGGATACCTGACTTAGGCGCTAATGCTTTTATAGTAAGAAAGTGTTGTTCTAGTGAGAGGAATGTGACCGGGGAAGAAAATACCCTGCTGTTATAGAGTAAATGCTGTTATAGCGAGTGCTCTTATAGAGCCCACTTTACATGGCAAAGCTGTAGGGGGGATTCAGCACTGCTGTTATAGAGCAAGTGCTGTTATAAGGAGGGCCGGTATAGGGAGAGTCGACTGTATACACGTAATTACATATATGGTTGTATATTATATTTTACACCTATTTGAAGTAAAAATGTTGTTTTTCGGTTACAGCCAAGCGATTTGCTCTGGTGGAAGTCAAAGCCGCAGTTGCCCGTCTGGTCCTGGAATTTGAATTTGAACCTTGTGCAAAAACCGTCATTCCCATTAAGTTCGCCTCCAAATCTCCATTGAAGCCCTTGGACAACACGCCCTTGACGGTCAAACTACGGCAGAAGTAGTTTGTATGTGCATGCAGTGGAGTCTCTCTATAACAACACTGAAAGGAAGAGGAAAAAAATATTGTTCCAGGGAAGTGTTGTTATACAGAACATAATATATGTACTTTACATGTACGAAGGGCGGAAAAAATAACGTTGTTATATAGAAATGTTGTTTTAAAAAAAACTTGTTATAGAGAGACTCAACTGTAGTAAATTGGTTGGCGATGGACTGACCGGACATTGTTATTACAGGGAAAATGTTGTTATGAAAAATAAAAATATTTTGTATAGTGAGCGCATTTCCAATGCATTAACGCTACGAGGGAACTTGAAATATTCTTATATACGGAGATTTGTTACAAGGAGACTCCACTATACAGTGGAATCTGTCTTTAACAACCCTGAAGGAAAGGGCAAAAATTATTGTTATTGGGAAATGTTATATGGACATTAAATAGGAATATTACATGTGAGAAGCACGTAAAAAATAATGTTGTTAGTTGTTACAGAGAAATGTTGTTTTAAAAAGGCTTGTTATACAGAGACTACACTGTATATATCATTGCTGTCTATGGAAATCATTATGTATGTATATGATGTTAAGATTCGACAATAAAGGAAACCTGTAATAATAATGGAATGAATAATCTTTTCAATTTTTCCATAATATGTTTCATTGTCATTTTCATTTCCATGTTGCGCTCTTGCGCTGCACTAAATATTTAATACTTTCAAAATTTTAAATTTCCAACGTACAAATTTATTTCGTGAACAAAATTTGTACCTCATTACACACAGCTAGCACAAAATTCTCTTGTAACGAGCGCTTAGAATCAGAGATAGGTTAATTACTAAAATTTTAGTAATGACTAAAATATTTAATTACTCCCAATTTTTTCCTAAATAATAAATTATTTACTCGCATATAAAAATTACGTTACTTGTGTCAATAAATCAAATAGTAATCATTTTATAATCTTTGCACACTATTTTGTCCATGTATGATCCAGTTTTACGGTGGGATAGACAGAAATTCTGAAATTAACTTTTATTTAAATTAAATTTCCAGTAATAAATAATAACTAATTTTTCATAAATTGTTCAAGTACTAATTCCTAATTAGAATTTTACTTGCGCTAAGTTTGAGTGTTAATTAGTAAGTAGTTTCTAATATTTCGAAAATAATAATTACCGCCTTTTAATTACTAATTAGTTATTCAATCAGTAATTATTACTTAAGTAATTAATTGGAACCTATCTCTGCTTAGAATACGTATTCAACATAGTGGACTTGCGCTTTTTGTATATCAATTTTGCTCCAGCACTTTCCTTTGTTTTTGTAATCACTTCGCTTATAACTGATCCATTTCGGTAACAATTGATTGGTTTTTTGGATTGCCCTTCAATTCCTGCAACAAATTACATTTTATTATAATAAATGTATACATTAGATATTCCTTACGGAGAAAAACACTCGCACTAATCATCTACAGCTAGGAGCTTAATACTGTTTAGTTGAACGCATAAATGTGCAGCGGTGACGGTTAAGAAGGAAAAAATGACAGAAAACAATCTCTGCAGATGTGTCCGCAGCTAAATTGTATTATGCGCATATATTTTTGTATACGCGCAATATTTTCTCCAAGGTCGAACAATTTAGACACAAAAGCGTAGGTATAATTACGCATTTCTCGCCTTATCAATGTTAAAACTTATCTGGGTCCATATGAGTACATTTCAAAAGCAAACACAAGAAGCAATGCCTTTATCCTACATTCTCTGCTTTTACCTATATACATACATATTACGAAATTATTATTACATAACACAGGGTATAGCTTCTAAAAGATAAATTGGGAAAAATGTATATAAAACTTTGTACAGATACACATCATACATACCTACATACATGCATATTTTAAGTGTATGTACATATGTATTTGTGTCTGTCTATATATACAAAATCAATTTAAATTACCGCTTCATCCCTCAGCTTCATGCAAGGCGATTGCCTGGCAATCTCTCTGTGCCTCGTATGGACGGAGAGAGCAGTTCACTTTGGAAATCTCTTACGTACTCATTGAATAGAACAAATAAAATAATCTTGAAACGTCAAATACGAGCAGAAACTGACGTATATATGGACTTGGTTTACATTTGTTCTGTATATCCGTGAATTTTGTGGAATATACTCCATATATATTTTTTGTAATATAATACAAAACTCCCTTTGATGTGAAAATTGAATTTTTTTAGAAGAATTTTTCTGTTGTATTATTAAGCAGAAATATGATTGGATTAATTGTGGTCTTACTTGTGCTAATCGTTGTGATTGTGAGCTTATTTGCGTACGTCAGGTCCCAGTTGGCCATAAAATATTGGCAGAAAAATGGGATTCCCACCCCCAAAGAGGATGGATTTCTCAAAATTATCCTCAAAAGAAAATTTGACTTGGTCCCAGCGGAACTGGATATTTATCGGAAAGTTCGGGAGACAAAAATCGGGGGGATTGCCGAGGTGAGATATGAATCATATAAATTCGTCATTGTTTATTATAAATTGTTTGTTATACTTTTTTTGTTATAAATCGTTTTTTATAATTGTTTTTGTTATAAATCGTTTGTTATACTTTTTTTGTTATAAATCGTTTTTTATAATTGTTTTTGTTATAAATCGTTTGTTATATTTTTTTTGTTATAAATCGCTTTTTATAATTTTTTTGTTATAAATTGTTTGTTATAATTTTTTATGTTATTAATTGCTTGTCATTGTTTGTAATATTTGAACGTACGTACAGTGGAGTCTCTCTATAGCCACATTGATAGGACAGAAAAAAATATTGTTACTGAGAAACGCTGTTATACAGAACATAATATATGTACTTTACATGTACGAAGGGCGGAAAAAATATTGTTGTTATAAAGAAATGTTGTTAGAGAGTGTGAGACTTGTTATATAGAGAGTCCACTGTACATATGTGTAGATATGTATACAAAAAAAGAAAAAATCACCACTATAAACATAGAAATTGAACTACAGTCGACTCTCCCCATACCGGCCCTCCCAAGAGCACTTACTCTACAACAGCAGTGCTGAATCCCCCCTACAGCCTTACCATGTAAAGTGCGCTCTCTATGAGAGCACTCGCTATAACAGCAGGGTATTTTCTTCCACCGGTCACATTCCTCTCGCTATAACAGCACTTTCTTGCTATAAGAGCATTAGCGCCTAAGTCAGGTATCCCTTCAACATTAACATTTTCTCTATAACAGCACCGGAACTCTATACCAACACAATTTTATTCTTTTCCCACTAAAGTGTAAATATTTACGCCCAATTGTGTAAATATTATTAGAATTTGGAAAATTATCAAAGTTAAGTCTGAAAGTGATCTTAATTAATTCATATATACTAATATTTTTTTACTAATTCTCTATACCAGCAGTTCGTTATAAGAGGACTTTTACTGGTGCAGATAGGGTGCTCTTATAGAGAGAGTCGACTGTATTTCGATACAAAATCTTTAGGAACAGGCAACTTGCGCTTTTTTTTCGAAAAAATTGCGCTTAAAAATTTTTAGGGTGTGCTTTATCGAAAACCAAACAGTGTTTTTAGTGCTTTATCGTTTTTGGCCGTTATTTCACGTTTTTACCATGCTAATTTTCTTTGTAATGTAAATATGTGGTTCACAGAACGAATAACTTACATTTTGCGGATTGAGCCACATTTGCAACCTATATTGAAATTTAAATTTGTAATATCAACCAAATCATCGCGCAATTTGAGACTCCAAGCCGATAAAATTTTATATTGAACACCAGAACTGCTGTAATTAGTCAATGAAGAAATTTCTGCATAACAAACGTTTTGTGACACGCAAAGGTGGTAATTTTGCATTTTTGCTGCAAAATTCGGCTAAATCTGTTAAAAAAACGTTGGGTGTGCCCTATACCTTCTGGGTGTGCTTTTAGGGCTTTAGGCGCTGTTAGCACTTTATTTTTTTTTCAGAATTGGGTTCTTGAATGAGTCAGAAACATGTTTAGGGTAGACTGACAGGATCTGGCACGCATATTTCATTTCGGTGCTTTTAGCGCTTTTGCCTGTCCCTAAAAATCATTTTACGCGGGCTGACATAGCCCGTGCGAAACCGAATAATTGTGTACAAAAGACATAACCACAAACTGAACGTTATGTTGCTTGCCTAAATGGCAAAAATTCAGTATTGATACGGCGTTCAACTTGTACAAAATTAAAATCACTGCAATTCCTAATTCCAAAAATTCGTTAATTTCCATTGACAGTTTACCAATCCCGTCTTGTACGTGGCTGATCTGGACCTCATGAAGAAGGTCCTGATAAAGGACTTTGACCACTTCGTGGACCGACGCACCTTCGACGCCAAAGAGCACGACCCACACATGTACTGGACCCTCGTGAACCAATGTGGGGAGGCCTGGAAGGGCCTCCGAATGACGATGACCCCAACATTCACGACCGGGAAAATCAGGATGATGTACCAGATCTTCGACTCAAGCTCCACCAAATTAGTCCAGGCAATCTCCAAGGCCCTGGAACAATCCGGAAATAACATCCTGGAAATCAGCACCATCGTCTCCAAATTCTCCATGGACGTCATTGCTTCAGCAGCCTTCGGGATTGATACCAATTGCTTTGAGAACGCCGACAAATCCCCGTTCGTGCAACTGGCAAAAAAATTCGAATTTCGCCTCAACTTGAGATTGATCATGAAATTATTTACCATATCCATCTCTCCCGGGCTAGCCAAGCTATTGAAGCTCCGGATCATCGATGCCGAGGCGGATGCTTTCTTCTCCAGGATTATCAAGCAGAATCTAAAGCGCCGGATTGAGAACAAGGAGAAGCGGGAGGACTTTCTTCAACTTATGTTGGATGCCCGGCAGGGGAATTTGAAGCAAGAGGTTGATAGTGAGATGGATGCCTTTGAGAGGAATGCCCAGTTGAAGGATGTGAAGGGGTTTAAGTCCAAGATTGAGATCACGGATGACGTCATCATAGCCCAGGCCTTCCTCTTCTACCTCGCTGGTCAGGATAATCTGGAGGCGACCATCACTTTTACTCTGTATGAATTGGCCTTGAATCCAGAGATTCAGGAAAAACTCCATGGAACCCTCGCGGATGCTTTGAAAACAAATTGTGGAAAGTTCAGCTACGAACTCATCAACAGTGTGGAATATTTAGACATGGTTATTTCCGGTACGGTAAAGAATTTCCAAATCAGTGTGTCACCACAATGAGTATAAATGTACTTACTTATTTTGACGTAATTCTTGTCTTAACATCACTCATTAATTTGCAGAGATGGCCAAAATACATCTAAAAATACGTGTATTTGTAATACGTATTTACATGTAATATATGTATTTTTGTATTTTGTAATTGCTTGTTCAATTACAAATATTTTCTACAAGTATTTTGTATTTTGTACTTAAATACAGGAGATTTTTTTTAAACATTTTGTCGTACTTTGTAATTCAAAAGCGCACCAAGGCAAAATAGAATTTGTTGCTTGTTGATTGTGCTCTAAAATACAAATCCTTACTACAGTGTACGGTGGAGTCTCTCTATAACAAGTCTCTTTATAACAACAATTCTATGTAGCAGCATTATTTTCCCAGCCGTACGTACATGTAAGGTGTATATTTATCGTTCTACATAGCAACCTTTCCCTGTAACAATATTTTTCGGCCTTCCCTTCAGAGTTGTTATATAGAGACTCCACTGTAAAACCCGTGTCACGCCTCGCGACGCTCCCGGTTTTTGCTCCATTTTTTGTAATAACAGTCGACTCTCTCTATAACGGCCCCCTTAAAAGAGGTCTTACTCTATAGCAGCAACAAAAAAAGCTCCGTTCAAAAACATTTTCCAATTATTACCATGGAAATTCATGTTCTCTATAACGGTTCTTTATGACCACGGGGTACATTGTGAAAATTAATTAAAACCGATTCGGTTTTTATTCTGTTTAGCCCTTTGACCCTGTGTATATATATATATATATATATATATATGAAATTGTTTATTTTATTTTTTCTGTGATGGCT
>JAQGBT010003216.1:0-20429 GCA_034698585.1 Disparrhopalites patrizii | reverse complement strand
AGTATCCGTAGTAGTCATCAATAGTTTATTGTTAAGTTTTCATTTTAATGCTTTTAGTGCTTTTGGCTGTCCCTAGTAACAACCAAATGACCAAAAATTGCAAATTTGAAGGTAAAAATTTTAGCTTTCAGAATTGATACTTGGCTGTTTTCATTTGTCGCCAGAATCTATTATCAAACAAACGAGCGCAGTTTAATGACTTTATTTAACTGGGTATGTCCACTAATGTTACAGGCTCCCATAAATTACATGGGGTTTGATTAAAAACCCAGCAAATCAACTCCTCACGAGGTTGATGGATAAAGATGATCTACTTATTAATTGTATTGATTTGTATTAATTGTAAAGTCTGGTCTTCGACATACCACATTTCTCTGCGTTAAGATTAATGGGTGCAGCAAGCGTTTAAAGCTGGAGCGCTTGATCTGTCGTACTGTAGTCGTGCAATGAATGAACATTTGTATAAATCTCTCCCAAGTACTGCGGGACGTGTTTCCTTGCGCTTTCATACTTTTTACGTCTTTACAGGAAAGACAGTATTCTAAAATAAGAAAGTTTCACAATAGTGTAATAGCGACAACAGGTATTTGGGTTATCCAAAGATTACTAGCACGAATGCTATGTGACCAATGTAACAAAACAACTATCCCACCGTCATACTGTTCCAGTTCAAATGAGGTAACTTATTTCTCCAGTTACATGCAATTTTGTTGCTTATATAATTTTATGATAATTTATTTTATGTGAATAAATGATAGGTACAGGCATCAGCGTTGGGCAAGGGGCAAATTAATTTGTGTGCAAATGGCATTTTTAATGCTTTATAACCAAAACACGCCAGTTAAGTAAGCAAATGTTACTTTTCACTTCTAGTTTTTTGTACACGCGCAGACTTAACATTGACAATTAAAAACTATTGGAATAACAATAACAATAACAACTGCTCCGACAAAGACTACCGATGTAAATCCTACAAATATTTTTCACAGTTCCAGATACTTGTTTCTAAATATGGTATATATATACTTCATGTGCAGACAATTACGTACATAAATAATTACATATCTTCCCAGTACACATTGTGTAAATTATACAGGTTTGTTGACTTAAACATTATTTTGATTAGTATTTACTTGATAATTAAATTATGCTTATTACCTAGTACCGTTCCGTTGGTAATTGTTTATTCCTCCTGTCTCTCCCTACACTCCACAGCTCAAGCAAAATTTTTCCACGGGGTTCACATAAAGGGGCTCTGTATCTTTCTATACTTCTGTCCTTGTTTAATTATTAGGGATGATTAGACATTACTAGTTCAATCATTTGTTATAATAATTGCATGTTTAACATTTGCATTTGACGTTTTCGTGTAACACTTGTAAAATAATGGAGCGTCTTTAGTCGAAAAAAAGGAAGCGACCGCTTTCACATTCTTACAGTACATTTGTTAATATCTAACTTGAAATTACAGATTCAGGAGTACCGTGAAACGCTCATGGTTGAGACCATGTTAATAGTAATTAATGATTAATCAGACAAGAATTTAAAATCCATCAGTATCTTCCTTAACTAGAGCCAATGTCTTTGAAACGCTTGACAATTGGATAAAACGGAAAATCATACAAACACTTTCATGGTCCCTTCAACATACATTCGCATGCATTTGAAATGTAAAATCATTTCTTTCTTTGACGGTGCCGCTTTGTTTGTTTGGATTCGCCCTTCTTACACCAAGCATACTGACTGGTATTAAAACGGAACAAGTTCTACGAGGATCAAATTTTCGTATTCACAAATAATATAAAAAATACACTTATATTTAAAGAAAATGGGCGATTAAAATGGTTACAATAATTATCAGTACCTAGTAATGATTGAAAGTTCCTACAGGCCCCTTGTAAATCTCATAGTACATAGCATTTATGTACAAGGTTCCAGTTTACATATTTAATTTCAGTCAGTCCTATCAGTAGTAAAACATATAGGGTAACAGTACAATTTTCATTTGTAAAAGGAAAAATACCTAAAATAATCCACAGTGGCACCTCAAAATCCCACGATTGTAATTGGGAATCGTGTGTTATTACTACTACCACTGAACGAGAGCTTGCAGTTTTTGTTGACTAACAGGTAAACATTTTACAACAATATACGTAGTATGAACGGTTAATTTAATAACATGATCCAAACGACCTACAAATAAATGCATGATTTGTATGATTATTATAATTATAGGAGTAAAATCATGACGGATGATGTTTTGCACCGCATACGCTACAGCTTCGTCCAAGTCGATGACATCCTGCAAGTGGCAGGTACAGGCACATGCACGGAAAAATTATGGATAATAACGCAAGTGCTAACCATCGACCGGAGCAACGTTCTTCATTCAAGTCATTTGGGGGAACATGACCTTCTGAATCCGCGTAACAATGATATAAACATCCTCGGGCGATGCACATACATGACACTCCGTCAATAACTTTTTGCACAGAATCCGGACCTGCCGGACAGGAACCCCGTGGATTTGAATCTTCGTAGTACACTTCATGACAATCTCGACATCTTCTTTTCTTCCCGCAAGTCCTGAATTCATATACCAAACAGTCTGTCAAAAATCACAAAACCTTTAACGTCAGGCTCCCATTTCATCAACATGAGATGAGTAAATCAAGTTTTAGCAGGTGAGTAGATTGAAAGAACAGAAGAACAGCTAAGAGTTGTATTTTTCAATAAACGACAGTACAAAAAGGGTTAAAAACGAGGTTGATTATAAAATAAAAGAAGCTAAAAACGATAGATAAAATCGTATTAAAATAAAATACATATTACGAAGGAAAATAATTGTATTCCTATCATTTTGAATTGTAAGAATTTTCAACGGAGACAAATAGTGTCAACTGAAGAAAATATAAGTCAACTGAAGGAGTGTAGAAAGTAACAAGCATGTTATTCATATGCGTAGTAGTAGATTGCAGGAGGTGAAAGTTTAAAAATGAAAAAAGCTGAGATAAATAAAAAAAAAAAAAAAAAACGGGTATCTACCATTAATGAATGTAATCTGAATGTATTGTTTTGTGCTTTTAGCTGAAACAACTGGAAATAAGACCGCACCGTTTTTTCTTGGAGCTGCCACTGGATTTAGTAGGTAATAATGGAGGAGGTTGTAAACTCAACGGATCGAGTTGAACGGGTTTCTTTGGTTGCTGACATGTGACTGAGGATGAATTAGAAATTCGCAGATCATTCAATTTGCTTAAACTCTGGGTATGATGATGACTGGACGACGATGAGTCGGGCTGAACTATAGGGTACGAGTATTCATGCGGACGCTCGCAAGCAAATTGACGAAATTGAACATAAGGAGAATAGGGTTCTTCCTCTCTTTCACAACACATTAAATCAGTAACTTTATCTTTTTCTTTGGACGACATTGAGTACATTTCTTTCCCACCACCCAGACTCCCCCCACCACCTCCAGACCCTCCGCCACTATCTTTGGCTGTGGAACGGGAACCAAAATACATTCGATGGAGATGAGAAGGGTACTGATGTATTTGGTGATGAGACCCAGTCGCACTGGAAGATCCTGACGAAGTTGAGTCCCTTTCCACAGGTAGGTCCAGTGTCTGCACTCGCACACGATCGAAAAACACCATTATAAGTTTTTTTTCTGCAATACTTACGTCCTCTAATCTTTTTAACTGCTAGAGCAAGTCTCGTCTATCAACGATTGGGTGTAAAAAATGTTCAGCTCACCATAAACACGTCATCATCGCCAATATCTGTGTGGTAATTTCGCAACCGGTACAAATAATTATTTCCAGAGCCTAAAAAAACACAGACAATTATTTACTTACGCAGATCAAAAAAAAATAACCTTACGTTCCTATATTTACATATTACAAAAACATATGCCAGCAAATATTCTATGCAACAAAAACCATTGCGCCTCAATCCTCAACCATCTCAACAGAATCCTTAACCTTTGGCCCTTACTACTATTTTTAAGGTGTACTACATATTAGTACATGTACATGTATTTACATTAAATACCTACATATGTACGCGGACACAATCTGCATCTTCCTTCCAATTCATAGTTTTAGAAATATGAATCATATATGTAATATCTTGCCATCCTTACATATCTTCGCAGAATTAAAAAAATGCGTCTAGTACTAGTGACGTTTCCTCACACAATAATTACTTTCGAACAGCAACTTTCACGCAGTAATAAAACAAGGACATTCAAATGAATGATCGATCAGAAGTCTTCTGAAATATTTTTAACGAAACGAGACAACGTTTCCCATAATGACGCGTTAGCTCGTGAAGCAGTTTTTCTACCCCCTATAAAATTCATTTTTGGACTTGTTTGGTATTGCTGCTACAGTTGTCATATGTTCACTGTTCCGAAACCAGTAAACAATAAGAATGCAGGAGGAAAAACAACTCCTTGTGCCCTGTGCTTTGCTTCTAATCCCCAACAGTTTATCCTAAAAAAAGTGAAACCTTTGACTTTTCTTTTTACTCCCTTTACAACCACGGCTTTAACGGGTCGAGTAAGAAAATGCGTCAAGTCTCCTTACCCCCTCCCCACCGTTTCCCTTATATTTCAAAAGTCCTGGATTTCAGCTGTATGTATCACATCAGCTTCTTACTGAGAAATACGGTCAGTGCTTTTCAACTAGATATGAAATTGAAAGAAAGAAAAGTTGGGACGGAAGTACCCACAAAATGTCTAACGTCCTTCCTATCCTCGTCCTTTTTCTCAATCACTCTCATTGTATGACTCCACGCTCCAAGCCCTCACGAGACTTTGGTCCTCTCATACAGATATATGTATGATTGTGTTCACTATGAATTCGAGCATTGTACATAAATATATGTATGTAGTTCGAATGTGTCATACGTATGTGAACTGGTGAACAGAACTGGCATTTACTCCAACATGGTAAAATCCTTTACTTACAAGTTTGAGCTTTTCCATCAAAAATAAGCAGAAAATATTGTTCTGAGTGCGCGACACACTACATAGAAATACATACTACTTACTAGCACATTCATTATTATTAGTATAATTCTTTCATTCTGGGGGGAACAACATTCTGTGTCACGTCTTCCAGTTTTTCTTCTTCTATCCTGCTTTTCTGTACTCGTCCTCTCTGCCTCAGCACACAACAATGTAACAACAATACCTGGACCATGACCAGAACAAAACCCTGCGAAATATGAATCGCGTACGTATACGAGTATACGTACTACGTACGTATTACCTTTGTATAAAATATATATAGGTACTCAGCATTTTTAATGTAGCTTAAAATTTTTCGACACCGAAAAATTGAGAGCAATATCATCCTTTACTACGAGTTCCTAGTCTTCTAGTAAAGGTATAGAGTCAAGTTGAATTTACAGGGATATTCTTGTACACCAACACCCTAACACACATATTTTGCACCCTCACGTCATCTCGATCATCCTGGTCGTCATCATCTCGACATCCCAAACCGTACCTGCTACTATACAATGCTTACACACTCAGTCGAATGACAAAGGACCAAGAGCGGATCAGTGATATAAATCGAGGGTCCGTAAAATGACATTCATTTCCTACTCTGAACATAAACACACATATTGACAAGGGAAATTGTCCTTTTGCCTCACAGTGTGTAGTATAATAATCTGGATCCTTTCCACCCTCCAAAAAGGAATGCTCCTCCAAACCGAACTGTAAACATGCTATTTGTATTTACCCTAATACGGGGGTTACAACGCCAAGAAACTTTGCTACACTTCTCTGGAACAACTCTGGAGTACATATGTATGTAGTATGTACGTGCACGGATTCTCCCACTTGCTCACATTTTGGACGGAAAACAGGGGACTTTTCGTAAAAAGCTTTTCTTTCCCTGTCCGTCTATGTGAGCTCTCCTTCAAAAAGCCCAATGCAATATGAATTGTACTTGTCCCTTCGAAAGTAAGAAGTATAAGTGGAGGGGAAAAGGGAAGTGAAGACTAGTAGACGAATCTAAACATGAATTCAAGACGGCACCAGAGCTCTCGCAAACTCACCCGTGGACGCAGCGGAAAGTGAAGAAACACCGCAGCGAGAGGTAGGAAAAGGAATGCGTGTGCATATAATTTTTATTTGTGTGGGTTCGTGTCCCTTCCACAACAATTTTGGAAGGAAACCCTCACGAACAACATGTCGAGGAAGATGAAAATAAGAGCTTCAAAGTGACACAAAAGAGTGTTTTGTCCGCAACAAAATACACAACAATCAAAGAATTCCTAGCCTTCCTTCCATAAGCATGGTCCCGAATGTATACGCTACAACAATATTCACCAAAAACACAATCTCTACACCCTCATATTAATAACGATATACATATGTACAGTGCTGTGTTCCACAACCTTTCCAAGAAGGAAACTGTGAAATAAATAATCACAAAAGAAAGTGATTATCCGCTTCGTCATACAGGGGGAGAACAGAAAAAATTCTTTTATGTGACTGAGCGGAAAGAGCAGAAGGATGGAGGGCTCAGGGTGAGCGGCAGAGGAAAATGTGGACTTCAAAATCTGGGGAAAGTGAGGATGTGCGCGTCTAGACCAGTTTGTATTGTGCTGATTTCACCCCCTCACCCTCAATTATCGAATCTGTCGCAAGTCGTGGGACCAATATGCATTTCAACAAATCTCTACAACTTTCAACACGCATTGTTCCGAACAATCAATCACACTCTCTTAATGTCTTAATGCATCTTTTTGTCAAACCAGCTCAACGAGGAGCCATAAAAACAATGCGAAAACCAATACGGAACCGAAACGTTATCTTATACCCTTCCCTTTCGGGTGAGGTATCCATAGCCATGTTGAACTAAACTAGAATATCCTACGATCCTGACACCCACGGTATTTTCATCCAATGAAAAAGTAAAACTTAGGATGAAAGCAAACAAACTACACTGAACAAAAGGAATGGTATCAATGTTTGACTGGAGCTATCACTTACCCGAAATAAACCCACAATCATATTCCACAGGGTTCGCAAATAAGTAACAATCACAACAATAATTGACATTAGCAATCGTTTCACCTCCCATCTTTAAGAACAATATGACTCGATTAAAATCAAATGCAATTTTCATTTCTTTTAGGCTGTAGTACTATTAACATTGCAAAAGGACTCCACAACGAAAAGTAAAAATAAACCAACAACAACCCGTAAATAAGATGAATTACAACTTCCATGTAAAAACATTGAAACCAGCGAAGGTACATAGTAGTTGGTTATTACATCACTAATAATAAAATCTTGAAACCAGTTCAAAATACATGGGGCTTGGTAAAGCCCGAAATAGAGAGAATATCAAAAGTCAAGAGAGAAGCCGCTTACCGTCCAGTAAATCTTCAATAACCATGCGAACACCCTTATCGAAAGCCCTGGCATCGGCTGCCGTTTGGAACGTCAAACCAAATTTCTTCTCTCCCGTCTTCCAATGATGGAATGTCGGCATCACGATGTTGTACTCGAAATCCTTTTTGATTGTACAACTTAAAACAGCCTGTGCGACAGAACGAAACACACAAATTATTTTACCCATCACGCTTCAAATGTTAGCTTCAAATGTGTATAATACAGATATATTATAGTAATAATAACAATTCACAGGAGAACGGGTTGGGGAAATTTTGGAACTGAGGTTTTATGATAAACCATATGCAGATAGGAAGATCTATAATTATGCATCATCTGGACCAATTGATCCAGAAGCATTTCAAAAATGTGCGTTACACATACCATTCACAGGTACGTACACAATACACATACTTCATCTCATATTATTGCACTCTTGACATGACAAAAACGAGAGAAATTTCCTAAACACTCAATTACTAACCAATTAAGTCGATATATGTGTTACATACGAAGGGACACTTCAACTCAACCACCTTTTAGGAAATCTCCCTGAAGAACCAACATTATCAGGTCCTCTGGCTTTCTACGCAGACAAGGAGACGATACCTATGTATATACATTTCCCTGCAGGAACGCTACAATACAACAGAGGAAGATGAGTTCAATCATAATAATGTCGTTGTTGTTTGCTTGCGGCAATGAGAAAAAAAACCAGAGTGGTTCACCAAAAAATAAAATATCCCTTTTTTATTTCTCTGTATCCCTGCTCCGCATCATCATCGTCATTACCGTCATCATTTCTACCACCTCCTACCTCTTCCTCTCCGCACCACAAAAAACACGAGGAAAAGAAAATGCTCCAACTACTCCAACACATATGGTGTTCAAATTCTGTAGTGAAGTTATGTGCATCATCCCGCTTCTTTTAAAACCATATGCATCTGCTGCTGGCTATATGTTTCATTTTTTTCGTCATCCCTGATTACGATTTTAGGTAACACATAAACGCATTTTTTCTAAACATTACCCCCGTAAAAAAACAAAATCAACCATAAAGAATGTTAACGATTTCTACACACACATCAACCACAACAAAAGAATTGTTCCATAAAGCACACAAATTCCATAACCTTTTTTCTACACACCAGCACGATCCTTATACCTGCTCTTGTGTTTTTTTACTTTCGCTTGTCTTATTTCATTCCGTAATATGCACATATGTATGTATATGTATACCTCACATCTTACACACATCCCAGCCTTTTCACCGACAATCATTTTCGTAGCTACAAATGCTGCAGAATGTCTGTAAATTCATGGTAACGAATTTCTGATTGTACCAGTGTTCATTTTTTTTACTCAGCTGTATCAACTTATTATCCTGCAGCAATACATAAGTAAAAAGTTCCCACAAATACCGATACATTAACCCGATTTACACTTTTCCGTCTATTGCTACATTCATTCCATGCTAATATTAGTTATCGAAAGCTTTGTTTCAAAAACGACTTAATTCCGTTGCACCTACCTTTTGCTTTCTATTAAAACAAATGTGCAGTAACTATATTTATGTACCCACGGGGATGCATGGTCCTACAGGTATGACCATAGGAAAAGTTTAAATAAATAAAAAAAATAAAAAAAAAACTATCCCGAACTACCGGATACGGATATGGAAGCACAGTAAACCTAACAATTTGACCAGTCCCCACTTCCATATTTAATTCTGTGACCAGAAGTACAATCCACGCATAGAAAAACGGTGACTTCAAAGAATAGCAGAAGGGTTCCGGCTATAATTATAAAAACTTCGAAGTGTATAATAGTGGACACAATGTACCAATTTTTTTGTTGACTCATGCATATCAACATAAGTTAAACTGCTTCCTAAAAATGTTTCAACCCATGCATAGATCCATGAATATGTCGCAACCCCTTGCATTTACCCAATCAAACCACAAACGGCTCAAAATACAATCCCGGGTTCCCCCTGAATATGTATCAAACCTCAATCAAATAAGTTTCCTGGCACATCTTTGGTGGGCAACGCTGCAAACCGTAAAAAATATCGGACATGCTTGTAATTAACTACCCGGTATGTGTCAAGGGCAGGTACAATAACACAAACTGATTGCTAAATGGACAGAAATAAAATAAAAATTGAGGAAAGTATTATTAGCGTTTCAAGGCTAAAAAAAAGTTACTACAAACTCTTCTATCTCACTAACTAGACCATCTGGGATTATGTACCTATTATATTGCAAACGTGGACATACTATGTGTAGTCGTAATGATAGACAACGGAGAATTCGCCAGTGCTTAAGTTCACCCAAAATGAGGGAAAGTGGCGAAAAGGAAAACAACATACTATATATTCTGTACAACCCTGGCGTCCTGACAAAAGTTACTCTATTTCCGCCCTTTCAGTAGATTTTCGAACACTATTTTTATTTACTCACAGAATCATTCATCCTTGTCAATAATTCTCTTCATTCATTAGTGCCCTTGTTCATACAACCGAAAAAAAATCAAGAGGACGGATCCACATGGTTTGCTTTTTTGTGACGCAGGTCCACCAACGCTTTAGTAAATGCAGGGATAATCCATCCAAGAGTGCATCATGCATCACATCTTACATTTAACTTTAACAGTGAATGTAAAAAACGTAAGACAAAACTCTTATGAACCGGAACCGGGATACGCGTTCCTTTTCAGCTAGTTACTTTCAAGGATGTACATTTGATATCGATACACAAAAACGACATGGGACGTGCTACAAGGGTTGCTGGCTGAAAAAAAAAACCAGCGTAAATAACCAGGGGATTAATACATAAATCTGGGTGTTAAAAATATTCTTCTCAAAACGATGAGGACGGAAGGTTGTGTTGGTCATAAAAAATGATAGGAGGACATGAGAAGATTTGGAATGCAGATAAAATAAAGGGCCTATTCCTCCGCTGTGGTCTTTTCCTGGCAGCATATGGCAAATGCACACCCTTGTTCCAACAACCAACCCTTCTTCCGTCCCGACCTGTACACGTCTCCTTCCTCTCCCTCTCTTCCTTCCTTTGGTCGACTTGATTTCATTCCACCCTTTACCCCTCAAAAATGTTATGTAATATACTACGCACATTTTACGCTGATATATAAACTCAACTATAGGTATAGGTACAACACTGTAAGTCCAAATAACTGTACTTCCCATTTAAGAGAAAGGGCCCAGATAGTCCCACAATCAACCCAACAGTGTCTAGAAGGATTAAACAGCTCGTTTTTATGTAGGTACATATACATATGAACGTGGCAGACAGGACTTGGAACATTTGGGGTAACGTGAAACAACGGAATTGGATTGGTATTTTGTATACATGCGAGGGAGGAAATGAATGGCATGGAGTTTTTTTTTTTCAGAGGAATAAAATGAAAAGATTGATTTTTCTCGTACCGACTGGTCGGATATCCTCTTTCCGTAGATGAGATACTCATTTTTATCCGGTGTTCGCTTTCGCACGGAAACGTTGGACAAACCTCCGCCGCCAAGGGGAACCCAACCGCCACTCGAGTCATCTCGAGTCATCACTTGCGCTCGAACTCGAACCAAATGTTGACCACTGCAAAGTTAACAAAAAAAAAGTACACCAAATTATATATCTCTGTTATTACTTGTAGTATAATAAATAACTTGCCGTCGCTTACATTTACACTTTTTTCCACCGAACCGACACATGCACAAAGGAAATCAAAACTTTAGTTTACATGTACAAACAAGGTGTCCTGTACAGTACAAAAGACCATGGGCACGCGCAATTTAGTGACATCATATCAACATACCTATATGTTATGAGAAAAAGGAAACAGGATTTTTTTACATGATACTATCTAGAGTTTCCATTTTGTACAATGTTAATGCTATGCATGTAAACATACGTGCATGTAGGTGCATGAGTGTATTTTTTAAGCGAATGGATCCTGCCTTTCGTTGACTTCATGGACGCTTAGTTTGGGAGTAACAATCATCTGAGAATTCGAGAATACAAGGAACCGTCTGACTGTGAATTACTCTGGCTTGTGGAATAAATGGCGTTTCACCCCCACCTCATCCAGCATGGGTCAGTTAATATCATCATATAATTTCGTAACGCTCAGAAAATAGGAATAAACACACATGTGCTGGTATGTACAGATTCAGATCCGTGTACAAAATAGTCACATAAATTAAACGCATCCATCTCTTTGTTGTACTCGTGTAGAAGTCTCGTCTCTCTCACCCTCTTGCTCACTATCTCCCCCATCCTCCTCTGAATCCATATGAACTTACAAATCAAAATGTCTAGCATCCATATAGGTACACATGCTTGAATTTCTTTTTGTGTGTCCGTGAACTATGTATATAGGCATGTACGAAAATCCAGTATACTATATAATGTCATGAAAAAAGGATGGAACAACATAGGAGTAACAACATTATGAACATTTTACGCTCAAAAACACAAGGTATTTGTTGGTCATCCTATTATTTGTACGTCTCATTTGTTCACACCAAATAGGATTCACAGAGCAAAGATCCGGTTTAACCTACAAATCTTGTATCTCTTAATCAGACCATTGAAACAACTTGCGAGGGAGAGCATACAGATGCAGAGTACATAGGCGTACAATTCACAAGGCATCAAAATTAAAAGACTAAAAAAAAAAAAGTGGAGTTTACTCAGTCATGGGAAGAGACAGAGAGAAAAACGTAGAGAGGAAGGGAGAGAGCACCAACAAATAACTCCACACAAAAACTGCCCTCCACCTACACCAACAACCAAAACTAATCACAATTCTTCCCTTTCCACCACCATCCGACCATCATCATCATCATCACGATGCAAGTAAACCATATCAGTTATGCGTCGATATCACACCTTCCCTCAAACCTCAAGCGCTCAACTCTCAACGGACCACCACCATTTCCTCCCTCTCACCGTCTCACCCCTTCCTCTGTCCACTCTATGGCCATTCACACGTGGTTCCACAATCCAAATAACAAGCAAAAAAAATACATGCAAAGACTGCCATGGCAGGCCATTGGACGAGTGTACACCTTTGATGCACAAAAAAGCTAGGGATTTTAAAAGCTAGCTCACTAGACAGGTTTTTGGTGGGTCTGGATATGTCCTTCCCTGGAACCTCTTCTTGCTCCAGAGCCACACTTGCACGGGGAAGTTGTCTCGCCGTGGAACTGCGCATCCCCAACTGGAACAGAACTGGGGCAACCTGAGAGGGGGTTGTAACGGAAACAAACTCCCTCGTCTTGGGGGTGATTCCGCAACTCCACCATCATCACTTCCTACTACAAGTGGATCGGTATACACCCCAACCTTTCCTGCTCTTGCACAAGCAGGTGTTCATCTCCGTTCACAGGATGATGAATTATTTACTTAGGAAAAACAGCATTTGTTCTAATGAATAAAACGCTTCGTATGCATGTGATCAGTAATGTGTAGGAAAGTCCATTTCACAAGGTGAATACACGATAATAAGTATTTAATTACAGTTTATCTCCATCTCAGCAATCTTTGGTCTAACAACGTGTACAGAAAATTAAAGTTCCATATAAACTTGAGACTTTCTTTTCCACACTGAGTTTCGCAAGAAGTCAGTGAATTGCTGAAAATGACACATTCCAAGCTCAAGTCATATGCAGACTTTCGTTTTTACTTTCTTCGGGTGTTGACAATCCGACGGAACTTGTTTCACATATCGTCAACTTTCATGGAAAAAAGAGTCACCCACTAGTACTACAACAAGTGACATTGAAGGAACAACAACGGTACCAAAAATGTCTATTAACTTCTCTGAATCCCCAAAACAGTCATGCATCCTTTATTCCTGGAAAAATCTCACAATGACCATGCCATTCAAACAGTGCATGGAGATTTTTCCCCCCTTTTCCTTGCCTTGCTGCCCATAAGTCAAGTGATATTTCCTCTCACATTTTTGCTTGTGGGTAGAGCATTTGTTGTGTAAAAATGATTTGTATATTATATTTACCCTTTGTTTTTTTTTTTACCTCCGACCCTCTCGTCTTCTCACGCAATTGTGCATTAATGGCAATACTATGGTGAAAGAAGACGGAGAAGTAGAAGGGGGATGATGCGGGGATAGTGAATACTCTCAAGTATATAAAAAAGTTAGGAAAAAAGAAGAATTCTTTTTTGGCGGCGCGGGAAACCCATAAAATTTAACAGCTCGAGTTGGACGTATACATGTAATACTTATGCATGTGTCACACATATGTATTTAGCCATATGTGCTTCCCGTGAATCCTGACTGGCATGGCACCACACGAAACCCGAATATATGAAAATGTTTAGTTATACTTTTGCTACTCTCTCCGAGTAGTAGTAGTGTGAGCAGTGTGAAGCGAATGTGGCCATAATCTCTCTTCTCAATGTACATAGTTCATGCACAGATCTCAAATATATACATATGCAGTACTCAAATCCTTATAGTCTCAAATACATACATTGGGAATAGTAGTAGTCGTAGTAATGGTAGTTTCATCCACCCACACACTTTACACATGTATGTGAGCGGGACGTATTACATGCATACGTATTCCTATGGCCCTCTCATCCTATACGTATTGGGCCGTTGACCATAGACATACATACCCGCTCCAAGTTGATCAATGGATCCTGTGTCTGCCGCAATAAGCTGAGAGTGGGGCGAGGGGCGAGAAAAGGGAGAGAGATCATGTACATATACATTGTGAGTCTGAGGGTGAGAGAGAGAGAGAGAGAGCACGATTGAGAGATGGAGATAGAAAGAGGGAGAGAGAGAGATAGAAGACACAAAAATAAGAGGATGGTGATGGAGCAAGCAAAGTGTGAAACTAGTAAAACGTATACGAGAGAGAGAGAGAGAGAGAGAGAGAGAGAAAGAGACACACATATGCGTGTACCTATACACACACAACACAAGATCGTCTCCCTGTCTCTCCTTTTAACTCTCTCCATCTCTCTCGTCTCTTTTACGAACGTATACAGGAGCTGAGAGAAGAGTAAGCCACTTTTTCCATAGCAAACTCCCTTCAGAACTTGAACATCATCACCGACCTGAGAAGAAGAAGAAGAAGCAACTAGGAAAAATTCAAACATCTTACGCTCTCGAAAGGGTTAGTCACATAAGACGTGACGGGGAGGGCGAGAGGAGAACTGCGTCTTTAGATTTCCTCTCCTCCTTCTCTAGCTCGTCCTCCTCTCTATCCTCCTCCTCTTTCGCCTCAGTCAGCTCAGGAGACCCTGTCTCCATCCACACATACCCGACCTACAGATGCATACGGAGCCAGTGAAATGGTCGATAATTTCCTCTCACAGAGCTCCTCACACACTTCTTGTGCACAAACCTCTAACACTCTCCCCATCACCGTCTCTCTCTCTCCTTCCCTTTCGTGCTCTCTTCAAGAAAATTACACACGGAGTGTGTGTTCCACGGAAGCTGTAAAGGGTCTTTTTCTTATGTGCATTGAACGCACAGCGAGAGAGAAAGAGAGAAGAGCCAAGTGCCGATGTTGAACTAAAGAGAATGAGACAAATTCTGTAACTTCCACGTATGTATAGAGCACGTAAACGTGATTGTGTGTTTGTGCATAATTTCTCCCACTGAACAATCATCATCATACATCTCAGTAATGTTGAAGAGAAGATGCGAGAGACAGGAACGGAAAAAAAAGAAGAAGAAACGTTAAAAAAAGAAATACAGACGGACCCCAGAGCTCCTCGTTTCCTTTTGTATATATTTTTTAACTATATTTTAAAAACTTGTCGCCCCATATGTACGCCAACACTTAGCAGACTATTGTAGACGCGAAACAACAGACATGTGTAGAAATAAATAAGTATACAGCCGTAATAGGTACACAACGTTTTTGCCTAAAATCCTCAGCTTCACACCCGTGAAGATATTTCCTTCACTCCGCAAATAAAAAAACAATAAGACACTAATGGCATTTTGTGTAAACCTCAAGAGATTTCGAAAACACTCTCCCTTTTTAGTTGCTCTGTTATACTTGGAAAGAATTATTCACATCAAAGTACCAATTTTTCCGTCTTCCTTCAATATTGCATACTACTTTTACACAATGTAGTTCGGGTGGATATTTGCAATTTGCATCTTGATCCCTCATCGTCAATCTGTTCCATCTTTCTTCTTTTACTTTTTCTGTACACTCAGAAAACCACAAGCCACGCGTGTGTGTGTGGAAGAGAATAAGGTGAGATTTCATGCAAAACTTTTACCATTTCTCCAACAAATACCAGCCGACATGTCCTTATTTTATGCGGGGACACACAGTTTTATGAATCTTTAGCCTAGTTGTCATGAGTATTAACAGAAAAACCATTAGTTGCCGATCATTTCTCTCTTCATCCTCGCAGTGAACACGTAATACCGTAATACCACACTTATGTTTCAAGTGTGAAAGAGTAGTTTTCTTCTCTCTTTCTCTCTTTTTCACACACATAACTGATACACGTCTTCGCTCCTGCTTCTCCCTACTTAAATGTCGACCGGATATCTAAATCCGGCACGTCCTCAGAATTACTAAGTACTTTTCCCGACGTTTTTCTCATGCCTCCAATATGCACCACCATTCAACCTCCTGGGCTCTCTCCCTGTCCCTCCCCCCTCTTGCTACCCACTCATCCTCTCGGACTCTACTCACTCAACTATATACCTTCTCAGCAGTACCCATGTGTACAGTCTAATAATAATTATGGTGGTGCAAGTGATTTCCGTATAAGTGAAAATTCCCACCCGCTCCCACCAACCCACTCTTCCCTCCTCAAACTCAAATCCTTTTCACAAGAACTAGAGATCTACTCAAAGTAAACACACCGTCTTGGTGTCTTCCTCTCTTCCGTCCTTTCTTCGTCACTTTGTAGTCTCCCGCTCCATCCACGGGACGTGTACGTGAACACTCGCATTCCAATTATGAGCTTAACCAAAATTTTAGTCCTCAAAATAGCGGAAGGCTCATGAAATTCTCTCCAACTCTATTAATTTCGATTTCCTTTTCCACCGGATATTTGTAAAGGGACACTTTTCAAAATCCTTTTGTAAGAAAAGACCTGAGGTACAATTGTATAATGAATAAAATAGATAGAACCACACACGGGAATACAAACGCAAGGGAACAGGAATGCTTATGAGTATACTAAAAACATCTTTGCCATAACTATACTTTTATCGTCCTGCGTTCCAGCGACGCCCGAAGAACTCACATGATGACAGCTATCCCATTTAGATGTACTCAGAACTCAAAAGTATACGCATTCATGGAATCAATCTCCCTTTTTACGAAAACTTAAAAGGACTGGCACAGCCTAACAAAAATAACTTATGATTCTCATTTTCGTTCCAATGCTAATTGCATTTAAGTAATTTAAGTTTACCGCAAATGCAAAACCTCAAATCAAAAAAATATTTTTACCTTTCACAATGCATACCAACATAATTAATAGCCGAGCAGTCAGATCGGATCAGTGATGTAAAGTATTCTGGGAATGAGCTTGAATTCCAGCCCAGCAACGTAGGTCCATGTAATAATCGCACCAAACCTGGGGGGTTGCCAGGGAGCAGAGAGAGAGAGGAATGCAAGCGAGGAGTCAAGATAGGTAGGGACAGGATGACAAGGATTCTGGACATGCACAAAAATTGCGGCTAGAAAATGTGCAGAAGCGATATCGAAGACACATTGCACATTTATCAGTCTACCCTCGGATGCTAATCGCTGTATGATCAGGATACCAGGAATCGGGACTAACTGCCCATCTCCCTTCAATTCACCATAGAAATCCAGGTGGTATTTCTGGGTTGTCCCTTGTTTCCTCATTTTTACCACCCCCGAACAGGCGTGCTGGTAACTGGTATAACCACGTGCTACTAGATTCTTAGAGTTTGATTGATTGGTCTTAACTCCAACGAAGATTCAAATGTTAGTTCTATATAATATATTGACTAGAAAAAGGACAGTAGCAGGAAAGGACATGGAATATATAATAATATTCATTCTGTTCATGTTATTGACTTCAACCAACCATTAAGTATAGTGTGTATGAATTCTTTTTACAATTTTAGTACGTGACGACGATTTGATTTTGATGTAATGGAATGAGCTTATTGTATAGGTTACACATCTAGATTAATGCAGCAAAGTCCTTGACATTTGAATAGAGTTAAATAATAGTACATGACAAGTACTTCCAATTGCGGCAATGTCCTCAATAACCTACCATTTTTAATGCTTTTTCGGTGAGGACTTACATTTCATCGCTTAAGTATCAAAACTGACCAAGTCCTATGTAATCCTTACGTACGATAGTCAACTTTGACACTTAAACGACGATTTACTTTTTACCCTTCCAAACTGTCGCCATTTGTCATTACTATTTGTGAAACAAAAACTTTCCATACTGTCAGTATTTGCTGTGCAATTGTAAACAACATATCAGCGAACCTATTGTGGCAAAATTAAAATTTCTCTCCTTTATCCAGGATATCACAAACTATGTCAAAAAACGTCCCAAGTGGGAGATAGGTAGTTACAACTTCCAACCTTGAGCAAACTAGTGACTTTGGTCATCCGGGTAATCATTTGGTTTTGTAGAGACCGTTGTCAACATTTGGGGACTAGTTTTCACACTAGTTTTGCTAACTCAGTTTCACAGCGATGCAGATAGATATTGTCATGCTCGTTCAATGCTATACGGAACATACACAACTGCTTAATTTGATCTGCAAAACCAATGAATATACCTAGATGCGTGAGGTCTTCTCTTTGACTGCAACAGTCATAGGTATGCAAATACTGGTATCCAGTTATCCAGTAAAAATCGCAGACATCAGATGCCGATACGTCTCCTCAGGGATGGTTCTTTTTAAGAACAAGGGAAATGAACAGTTAGAATTTCTGGAGTTTTCTTGCAAGCCATGTCTGAAAGTTGTTTGTGCTCCTAACGTTGTTGCTTGTTACAAACTACATCCCCGAGTATCTAAAATGCTTCTGTAATGAAATATCAAACTCCCATTGATCATTGATACCTTCTGTGTAATAAATATTACACTTCCTCAGTTTATTCCTGGTGACCCCTGATTGTGTCAAAAAATGTAATTCTTTCCTCCTGGACAAAGTTTGCTCGTGACTGAGTTCACAGTACACACGTGCATTGTATTCTGCTTGGTCTGAGCTTGTTTGGTACTTCACTATGTACACTCAGCACGAAAGCATGAATTAATTTCCTTGAAAATGAACCGGGAGTTGCACAAGAGTGTGAGATGATCTTCTAGTCTCAAATTCTCATTCATGTCTTCGCACTACCACCCACTACAACACCAATCTTGTAGCTAAAACTTTGCAAGGAACTTTGAACAAGAATGGAAAAAGGAGTGTTTTCCCTCGTTTTCTCACCAAAATTGACATAATGGTTGACAGGTGATTTCTTGTGTAGTGTGTTACCACTTGCAAGTCAATGACTAAATAGGGCCAAGTGGTCAACATACAGGTACGACAGCCGTGTATTTAATTCACATTTTCACAGACGATCAATGGGGGAGTTACGACAGTCGTCTACATAGTGCTGTTGATTGTAGATTTGTTACCATTTTGCTGTCTATTTTGTTCTTGTTCCCATTTTGTTAAATTAAGAATAACCAAACCAAGACAAACCAATTACAAACGCGAAAAACCAAACAACAACCGATTGCCTCATTCAAAAATAATGTGCACATCAGGTGCATTCGTCATCCTAAAATGTATCTGACATTTAAACTTGTATGTGACCCCCGTCCTCTACTGGCAGGGTCATTTCAAAGCGCACATACAGGTACATATTTTGTGGAAATGCTTGGTACTAAAATTGGTAACAATGGTCAACGTGGAGGTAACAAAATCGTAGCAAACTTCCCAAATTTGGTCCAGCCAGCATGAAAACAATAACACAACAAATATGCAGCATTCGTGGGATATTTAAAACGGCACCTGGTAGCTGTCCTTAAGCACCATTAATTGGTAGCCACCGAAATCTATATGGATATGAACTATGAACGGATATGAATTAGGTAACTTAAAAAAAAAAAAAAAATCAGTACCGTCTGCATGTGAATGCTTCTTCCGACTCCATCCTCTCCGGGTCGTCTCTCACAATATCATACGCCTTCACAAAAAAGCACAATCACTGGACTCACAAATACCGTTCATGGCCAGGTCAACCCCTTTGACCGAGAAAATGTACGAGAGTGAACGGAGTGGTCGTTGACACAATAATGGAACACAAAGGACACATTTTCCACACCTATATGATTTTTACTACATTAAAGGAAGGATCCTCTGGAAATTCCAGGAGCCACACTGAAAAGGGGGAATCAAAAGTGTAAAAACAAAAAAAACAAAGGCCGTCTGGATCCTGGGATATTTTGGTATGAGAAATGCTTTTTTTTTTTTGGACACGGGTTTGACGACGGTGCCTGGGAAGGGTTCTATCTCGGCTCAGGGAAAACCATGGACTGCTTCAATTCTCCGTCCTTCCTCTCGTCCAAGTCCACGGGATCCTTATGCAGAGAGAATGGAAAAGCTACGCATTCCCCGGGTTGGGGGGAAGAGGCAGAAACGGATTTTTTCTATATGCAACCACCAAGAGACCAAGAGAGATAAAGAGAGAGAGAGAGAGAGAGAGAGAGAGAGAGAGAGAGAGAGAGCTCCGGACGGGAGAGAGACAGCACAGGAAATGAAGTGAATGGGGAAGAGAGAGAGAGATGAGAGAGGATATAGGTGCATACATGTCCATATAGGTGCATACGGACTCCTATAGGCCTATATGCTCACTGGATACATAGAGAGCCGGATCGCGTCTGGCCTCTGAGGTGGCTGGGAGAGCCATGCGCCGCTGCGCCGTCCCAACTAGTCCCTCCTCCGCTCGGCTGGAGCGGGGGCCGGCTGGACGGGGCCCAGCCCGAGGCC
>JAQGBT010003215.1:0-20436 GCA_034698585.1 Disparrhopalites patrizii | reverse complement strand
AAAAAGAGATAAAAGAAAGAGAAGAAAAAAGAGATAAAAGAAAGAGAAGAAAAAAGAGATAAAAGAAAGAGAAGAAAAAAGAGATAAAAGAAAGAGAAGAAAGAAGAGACAAGATAAATAAGAGTAAAGCGATACAGGAGAAAAAAAAAGAGAGACAGGATAAAGAGAAGGAACGAGAGAAGCAAAGACAGAAAGAGTAGGAAAGAGCAAAAAATGTACAGGAGAAAGAGATAAGAAGAAGGGAGAGATATAGAAGAAACAGTCTCTTCTCATTACCTTGTAGTATTGTCTCTGTTCTTTCGTTATGCCGGAGACACAATGGAGGATGAGGAAAAGGAAGGAGAGGGAGAAGGAGACGAAAAGCTGCAGGAAGAAGCTGTTAGAAAAAAGAGCTAAAAGGGTGAAAGATTAATCAAGAGAAGTCTGTTCCCGCATAATCATTTCCCTCTCCATTTTTTGTTGATGTTGTAATATATTTTACAATTTCAATTCATTCAGTGCCTGACGGACTTTGAAGGGTGTTGCACACAATGTCAAGTCAGCTCTATTCACCGTTGATAATGGGCACGGATGGGTGTTAAATGATGGAGCAGAAAAATGCAGAAAAGGAAAAGAACATCATACAATCGTACACAGTCAATATGCACGGGGTTAGACGTAGGTAAATACATATAATTACATATGTACATACCTATAATGATCATAACATGTTAGGCAAGTCTCTGAATCAAATTCCAGGGCAAAGGAGTAGCATTTATAATATGTATGTATACTTGAGTAATAAGAGATATGTGGAGGAGACAGAAAGAAGGGATGGAGAGAGAGAGACGGCTAATTTGGGCCGGAAATTCATTTTTATACTCGGCTAATAGAGCGTTCTCTTCAAGGCTATAGACATTCGTGGGGCTAAAAATGTATCATCCACATTATATCATCATTAGCCACATTTACTTCCCTCCTTCCCTCACACTCCAATCTAAATTATACGTACCAAGTTAGTTAGGTAGATATCAAGAGAGAGAGAGAGAGAGAGAGAGAGAGAGGGAAAGAGAGAAACAAAAAATCCTCTCCTTTCGTGTGGGTAGTTCGTTAGTGAGTCCACATTACTTGCACTTGAGTAGGTATAAACAGGTATTAGTTCGGGTGGTATTTTTTGATCCTCACCAGATTTCAGCTGGAGAAACGTTCAGAAAGAGAGATAAAGGAAGGAGATGAGAGCAAAACAGAGAAAGAGGAGAAAAGAGGGCACTAAAGAGGAAAATAGGAGGGAGGAAGGAGTGGCAATAAAACGGAAGATTGAGATGGAAGGAGCAAAAGAGGGAAAGAGGAGACATAAAAATAAAAAGAGAAAGAAAATGAGAGAAAACGGGGAAAATCGAGAAAGTAAGGGAAGAGATGAAAAATGTGAGAAAAATAAGAGGAAGAAAAAAGAATTCAGAGAGAGAAAATAATTCGAGGAAATGAAAGCAAAAAAGAGAGAAAGCAATTAAAGGAAATAAAGGCAACATAGAAAAAAATTTCAAGAGAGAAATTAGACTTGAAGAAGAAAGCGAAAGAAATTTTAAGCGAGAAATTAGAAGAAATGAGAAGGAGAAAAAGAAATTTCAAGAGAGAAATTAGAAGAAATGAAAAGGAGAGAAAGAAATTTCAAGAGAAAAATTAGAAGGGATAAGAGAAAGTGAAAGCATGGGAGAAAAATTAAAGGAAGAGAGAGAAAGTGAAAGCATGAGAGAAAAATAAGAGGAAGAGAGAGAAAATGAAAGAATGCGAGAAAAAAGTGGAAGAGAAAAAAACTAATTGTAAGAAGGAAAAGAAATTGAGAGGAAGAATGAGAAAAATAAGAGGAAGAGAGAGGAAAAAGAAAGAAGAAAGAGAAAGTGAGAGGAAGGGAGAAGAAATCGGAGAAAAAAGAGAAAGTGAGAAGAAGGGAGCAAAATGGGAGAAAGAGAGAGAAAAAAGAAATGGAAAAATAATAAGAAAGAGAAAGAAAGATGAAAGCGAAAGAGAGTGAAAAGAGGATAAAAAGAGACCGGGACAAAAAGGAGATAGGGAAAGATTAAAAGGAAGAGCCACTATAAGTGCGTCCGACATTTTCCGCTACGAGTACTCACACATTTTGTTTGTCTTAACTATTGCCCTCATTATTACATTGCATTTTATTGTCCTCGAAAGGGTCGACTATTCCCTTCACATCCCATTATCATTCCGCATCCGTTCCATCCTCCGATTACCCTACCTCCTTCAATTGTGTAAGTGTAAACAAATGTACCTACAATGCTATACACATCTACATACACTTAACATTTACACACATTAATATTTTTGTACTCACCCATACTGCCGTACAAGATTCACAGGATTACTTCTTTATAGCGGGGGGAAACATGTGTGGCATGTATTTTTGAAAACACACGGTACATATGTACAGACATATATACATATATGTATGTGTGTAACTATGTGTATAATATCCTAATGATTATCGCCATATAAAACAAGTTCCCTTTGCCTGTATGTGCAATCTGTCGCCGAATAAATGGCAATTTTCCCTTCGTAAATGAATTGAGAATTAGGTACATTTATTTTTTGTAGGCACCATTGTACTCATTGTTATACCCAATATTATACTATAAGTACAGGTATATTCGGCTCAAACTTGTACTTATGACTAACAATAGGATTTTTAATTGTAGCGGTGACTCCTTTGACAAATGACCACACATTAATGGACTCAATTTGAAGGTGAGGACAGTCATTGTTGGCCCGTTCAACATATGTTTGATGAGTGATTGTTGAAAAAATTGATTCCGGAAGCGTTTTTCTAGGGAAAACTTGATGAATGTCGTTATTAAGACTTATGGATTACTTTGGAGAAGCAATATATTATAATTTTAGGCTTTAAAAACCAGCTCATCTTGGTTTATTTCTAACGTATGAATAATGTGTTCTATAAAAAAATTTAATTCGTCAAAAAAATATTTAACTCGTTAAAAAAATATTTAATTCGTCAAAAAATATTTAATTCGTCACAAAATATTTAATTCGTCACAAAATATTTAATTCGTCACAAAATATTTAATTCGTCACAAAATATTTAATTCGTCAAAAAATATTTAATTCGTCACAAAATACTTAATTTGGCGCTGAAAGTGAATTAAGCCTGCGTGGAAATGATCTGATTCAAATTTTGACCAGCCGCGATGAATCTATACAATTAAGACGACCAAATGGCAGGCAAATCATTCTTGAAAATGTGGAAGCGTTTTCATAAGGAAAATTATGAATGGCATTGAGGTTGGTCGGGCACTCCAAAAAAAAAAACAGGATGCGGCTTGAGGAAAACTAAAAAGGGAAGAAAGCAATAAAATTTTACGGTATAAAATAAAGGTTTCTTTTTGATTAAATGATTTTCTTTTAAATGCTTTTCTTTTGAAAGATTATTTTTGAAATTTACAGTCTTAATGATAAATAAATGGAGGGAATCGGGCTGATTTACCGGGAGAGAAAGCCACGTCATGTGGCGTGCGTCCTGCGGGCCTCGTCAATTGTTGGCAATTGAGCGACTCCCAAGTCGTTCCAGGCATGGAGTCCCTCTTCATAATAACAATACATTATGCTTTGTTAATTCTTCTGGCTTTTGTCTATACAATTTTTAGTTGCTCAAAAAATAATGTAATATTTTCCCTTTCAAAATTTAGCGCTTTCATCCCCATTTCCATGAATCCATCAAGACAAAACTTTCATTTTTCTGGAAAATAAAAGACTTTCAGGATACAAAAAAAAATCATCTTTTTGTTCTTATTTCCTCACCACACAAGGCTTCCTTCTGGGCGTTCTCTTTGTGAATTACCCTATTAAAAAAATCCGACATTCTGGTGAATAGCTTTTTTTGTTTAAAAATAAACTCGTGGGGAGTATTTTCTCCCGTTTTTTAGGCAAGTAAAAAGAGAGAAAAAGCGCTTAATTACTTGATCTATTTGTGGGTTCCGCAGGATATTTTGTGCTGTAGGTAAAGATGAGAAAAAAGACGAAGAAAAAAAGCAAGAAACAAAAAATAGTTCACATTTTCCTGGGTAATAAAGCAATACGAAATTTTTATAGAAAGATATGAGAGATACAAAAAAGAGGAAGAGAGAAATAATAATTCTTGGCTCTTTGATACGATCCCAGCCGTTTTCCTGGTATTTTCCCCTCTTAATGGCAAGGCTAATAAATGTACGCGTTCTGTCTGTGAAGTAAGATGTGTCCATTTGAAGTGATTATTATATAAGAGGAAAAAAAGGGGTAAAAAGAAGATAATATTGTAATTTGTAATATTTACTTAATTTACTCTCCCTTTGAATGCAGACAAAGCCTTTATTTCGTGCTCTCTCTCTCTGTAGTTACCTAATGAATTCTTTTCGTTTCTTGCAATTTATACAAGATAATTTTATTTATCGGCGGACAAGATCTCTATTGTGCTTTTTGGAAGGGGAGAGAAATGGCAGTTTCCCTTAAAACGTTTCCAAGTTCATGATTAACGGGTTAAAGCCGCTATATCATTCTGTGTGTTCTCTCTCTGTCTCTCTCTCACTCTCTCATAGTCTCTCTTTCTATGAAATGTGAGAGGATTTTTTGTGCCTATTAAGCCTTTTTTTTCTTCGTCGTGATTATAAGCTGTTGGGCATGTATGAACTTTGTTTTTGCTTGGTTTCCCAATAAATGGTTGGTGTTACATGGGATTGTTGATGTACGCCTGGATCCGAGATCTAAATTGGGATAGGTTCATTGGGATTATTCATTTCTTTTTTCCATTCCTCTCTTATTTCTCTTTTTCTCCAATTTTCTCTTTGGGACTAAAAAATTCTCTTTCTCTCCGATTTTCTCTTTGGGACTAAAAAGTTCTCTCTTTCTCTCTAATTTTCTCTTTCGGACTAAAAAATTCTCTTTCTCTCCAATTTTCTCTTTGGGACTAAAAAATTCTCTCTTTCTCTCCGATTTTCTCTTTGGGACTAAAAAATTCTCTCTCTCTTTTTCTCTCTTTTTTCTCTCTATGTTATATCTCCTTCCCCGTGCCCTTTCAACTCATTTCATTCCTGGACTTTGAACCTCTCCCACTTTACTTCTCACTGTCCCGCATGAGTGTAGGAAGCATCCCGTCTGATTATTATATAACTTTGTTTTTCACGGGGAGTGAGAGATTGGAATTACCGATGAAGAATATCACAAATATATATGAAGAGCAAGCCATTTTGTATATTTTTTTCTCCTCGTGATGTACAGGAGGGTATATGCCCCTAAAGACAATGGTATACTCTTCCATATAAGTACATACAATACATTGTATCAGAAAGGCTGTATTGTTACATAACATACATAATATTAGTACAAAGTGTGGACTCATAATGGATACAGGGAGATGGAGAGAAAGGGTCAATTTTTCCATTTTACTCCTCTTTGGCTGTCGTTTTGAATTGAAGCCACGCATCCTCAGAAATTATTGAGCGTAATGAGACAAGATGGGGAGGAAGGGAATTCTCGAAGGCAATCCACCAGAAGATGTTAGTCATTACCGGCCTAATGAAGCATGACAGGTAAAACCCATACGATTTTTAGGAGGGAAGCAGGAGAGACTACAATTCCCGCTCGTCTCTCTCTCTCTCTCTCTCTTCCTCTTTCTCTTTTTCTTTCTTATTTCACTTTTTTAAAATAAAATGCTTCCCTCTTTCTCTCTCTTTCCTTCTCACTCGTCGCGTCTTATTACATCTTGGTGCATCTTCTCTCCCTCTGTTTATCTCTTTGTCTCCCTCTGTCTCTCTCTCATTCTCTCTCACACTCTCGCAGATGGTTTGTTATTGTGTCTGGAAGTGGTCCCATCCCCAGAATTATCATAAGTATGATTTGCTGGTTGAAGACACTCCCGATTCCTTTAGTACTTCTATATCTCTATATTCTCATTTCTCTCTCTCTCTCTCTTTGTCTGTCTCCCTTTCTCCCCCCGCCCGGAATTTCCTCCTCCTCCAAATATATCCTCCGAAAAAATTAAATGAGCATTTAACTCGTTCAGCCTGTAATGATGTTGATCATGCTCCGCACAAATAGGATCTCTGCCCAGTTTTTTTCTGAGAACGTGTGTGTGTGGGTCGGACGTCTCTCGTACTAATTTGTAACCCTTTCTTTCTGTACACTTCTAATGCGTACATGTCCAACCTCTCTCAATTGCAGAGTTGAGTACAGCGCTAATTTCTTGAAAGTGTAAAAAGGTACGCACGTGCACCATTTTTTAATAAAAAAAAATCCTATGGTAAATGGAGGCTCTGGTGGGCAAATTCCAGATCCACAAATGTACCTTAATGCATGGTTAAACAGGCAAATGTTACAGCATTAACACAAATTGTGTCAACATCTTCATGCATGGAAAAGGCGGGGTAATGTGAAATTAAAAGAATTTTTCTTGCTCTCCATTTAATTTGAATTATGTATAGATTTTAATTTCTCAAAATGAAAAGGGACAACCCTGAACTAGGTTAAGAATCTTTTGGAAGGAGGAATATGATACGGCCATAAAATAATAAAAAGGGCACCTTCCAGGAGCTTCCAGAGAGTCGGAGTACGTGATAATCTTCCCTCATTGAAACGATTACGACGGGGGGTAATAAAGACATTAAGGGAGAGAAAATAATTCCTTTGTTGACTTTGGTGGCTTTAGATCCATTTTTATATTATGTGCATCTCCCGAAAATCAGGTCTGGCCAGGGCCATAAAAACACAATTATCCATATCAAACGCATCTGAGCAAATGGATCTCGTTAAATATTGGGTAAACTCCCCGCACTTTACTAACGATCAGATGGGGGAAGGATGGGGAAAATCCGTATAAATACTCATGTATGTATAGCTATAATATAGACACACATACACATACACATGTATGTATGTATATAGATATATGCATGTATGTGTTACAGTCAGAGACGTAAAACCTGGAATAAAATGTATTTGATACTCCGTCAAGGGTCGTCCTTGGAGGGAGGGCAAGGTTTTTCCTTAAAATATGCTTTTTTTTTTTTACAGATTTGGGACTGAACTGGGCATAAAAAAATGGGGTGGGCGCCGCTTGATCTCGGTGTTGAACAGGGGAAATGACGCTTAACTCCTTAACAGTGGGGAATGATTAAGGCTCTGTCGGACACGTCCTTTTTTTGGGGGGTCAGGGAGAAGGTTAAAAAGCCGAACGTGAGCCGGGCAGGGTTCAAGTTCCTAAAAATAAATCCTTTTTTTTTTTGTCTCGCCTTTCCCAATACTCACTCTTACGTCCCTTGCATTTAGATGCATACAGATATACATATTGCATACAAAACATAATAATATCATATAAAGTGCATTTTTTGGTACTACAATGCCCCATAATGCACGGAAATGGACTCGTGTGCCTCAGAAATGGAGAGATATCACTGATCCAAAGGGGAAAACTGAGGAAAAAAGCGTGCCAGCATTCCCAAAGTAAATAAGTCTCTCTGGATAAAGGTTAAGGGCACTCTCCAGTACATTCTCATTTCTCATACAGTAGTAAATCATACTTCCCACCGCGCCCTCCGACCTCAATATTAATATTGATTCTGTATAACATATCCTAACCCTTTTTTTTTACACTCCTCCACCGACCCCATTTGGTCTTGTAGGAGCGCAGTGATACCTTTGTTTATCATATCATCCATGCTGACCTGAGAATTTTATTTTAGTCTTCTCAAACCAGGGGAAAATCCCCTCTTTGCAAACATCTTGGTGCTCCTGCTAAGATGTTTTACCCCCCAAAAAGGCCCTTTTTTTTATAAACCGGTATTTCAAATTAAATTAACCTTCCAATATTTTTCCTGGTTGAAATTGAGCCACACGAACTGGGGAGATTTATGCGGATATGCAGGGATATAGACAGAGAGGGGGAAGAGCGTGGGAGCGAAAGTGAAAGATTCGGAGATGGAATATTGGATGGGAAGGGAATGAGAGACGGAAGGAATAAGAGAGAAAGGAGAGGGAGAAAAATAAAGACGGGAGAAAGCTAGAAAGAGAGGATTATGGAAAGGAAAAGAGGGAAAGGAAGGTGAGGCCGAGAGACAATGAAGGGAGGAAATAGACGCAGAAAGAGAAGAGAGAATGAAAGGAAGATAAATCAATAAAATGTATTTAAAAAACGATAAAAAAGGATCCAAAAATTATTAACGAATTATTTAAAAAATGAGAAGAAAGAGAGAAGAAAATAAAGAGAGGAAATACAGGCAGAAAGAGAGGAGAGAACGAAAGGAAAACAGATTAAAAAGAAGAGACACTGCGAGACGAGCGCAGAGAGACAGCAAACACACATGCATTACACCTAGTCCATGAATTTATCTACGATGGCTATTCTGTCTAACAGCATACGTACAAATCCATTAAGTGGCTTTAAGTTAATACAGTTTTTTTCAATAATATTTGTGTGTCGCTCGCTCAACCTAGAAATACTTCTCATCAGGTGTTTCCCCCCCAAAAAAAACTCCTCTCCTTCCCCCATAGAGAGCCGTAATTGAAAAAAGCAAATAAAATTACACATGATATGAAAGGGGAGGAAATAAATAAAAAAGGAAAAAGATCATACATTTATTGAATCTCCTTTGAATGCTACGTTCGTACATATACATATATGTACACATTTATTTATTTATTGTGTACACACATATTTGTACATTGCATATGTATGTATATAATGCACATACAGTCGTGATGCTATTAAATCACATCACAACTCAGACGTTGAGTGTCAACCCGCGGATTTAGCAAGCCCACCAAGATCCTTTATTAATTCTCCTTTGCAAAAGAAAATGGAAAAATCATGTTCTAATTTATGCCAGAATGTAAATGGTAAATCGCCCAACTGTCACAATTCCCTTTTGTCTTAAACCAGTAGCAATAATTTGTAATTGTTGTTAATGCATTTCCTTAGCAAGTTAACGTGGTTTGTGCCAGTGCTAAAAATATTGTTCTTTTGTTTCATTGCTCAATGACAATAAAAAAAAGGCCTGTGGGGATGTTTTTTTTTTTTTTGTACTTCAATTCAAAAGGCAACCTCCTTTTGCATACTAATTGTACACAATACGAATTATTTCATTTGTAATTATTATCGTGAAAGGAAAAAAAAAGTTCACATTAATTAACAAAGAATTATTCTCGGGTGAAGCAATACCGTTTGTTTCTAACACTGTACAAATATCATGTACACAAATAATTTCCTTTTATTTCTCTCTCTCTCTCTCTCATCTTTTTATAAGACATTAAACTAATCCCGTTTGCTGACAGGGAACAGAGAGAATTAGTGAGGGTTTTAATAATAATTAATATAATGCTGTTGAGAAAAAAATTACATTTCTTTCATGCTCCACCGTTTTTTCCCCTCCATCCTGTGTATTAATGGCGTATCCAATTACCTTTTTTTTTCAAAGAGGAAACCTCAGAACTGTTTAGCAGAACATATATGCATTTAATTTACAATTAGTACCAAAACCCAGCAAAAAATCTAAGCGGACATAAAGAGCTGCAAAAATTCAGGAGTGGTTTGTTTATTTTTTATTTATTTTTTTTGGATGATTTTTATTAAGACACTCGACACTGCCTACAAAATGCTTGCTTACAAAAACTAAGCACGTAATTAGTTGATTACACAAGCTGTGCAAAAAACACGAACAGAAAAAAAAATTAATTGGGATTTCTCAATTAACGTCGCCTCTCGTTCCGCCTTCCTTGGCACTGTGCAAGCCCTGTTTTTTTTAACATCCTCTGCTCATCTTTTTACGATGAACAACAATGATTTGTATTTTGGAATGTCAAAAAATTTGCGTAGATTACAATGCCAGAAAATCTCAAAAATTTCAGTGCGAATCCGGGGAAGAAATAATATTTTTCAGCTATTTTTAATTCATTATAAAGCCTTTGTGTTTCTTAATTCTAACGTACTTTGACATTTTTTGTACTAACAACAAATTTTATTGCGATGTTGGAAATAATTTTTCCTCAAGCCAAATTCCAGTTCCATTAAGCAAGCTTTAAAGCTACAAAGACCATTTTAAGACGATTAAAAACACTGAATAATTTTTCGGAAAATTATCTATTGGAGAATTATTTTTTGGAAAATTATCTTTTGGAGAATTAATTTTGGAAAATTATCTTTTGGAGAATTAATTTTGGAAAATTATCTTTTGAAGAATTATTTATTGGAGAAATATTTTTTGGAAAATTATCTTTTGGAGAATTATTTTTTGGAGAATTATTATTTGGTGACTTTTGATATTATTCTCCAGAGAAATAATAATCTCATGATGCCCCGCGGAAGTTTTCCCCCCAAAAGAGAATAAAAAATAACCTGGAGAAAAAATTGGAAGGCCGTAAAAAAAACAATGCCGTCCTAATTGTTGAAAAGCCTGAGAAATTCCTGGGTAAGTCACGTCTGGGTCTCCTGATTGCTTTATTAAGTCCAAAAAATCCCTTCTTTTAATCCACAACCTCCGCTCCCAAAAGGGATGTGGTGAGTTGTGTGATTGCTCTGCCTTTTAATTTTGTTTCAGGGCTTCACCATATAATTTAAGTGTGTTCACAGTATTTAACACGTTCCATCCATTTAACATGGGCGTACATACGGAATCAAACATTGTTTCAAAGGGTGTATAAGGACTATTAGGACGACAATATATTTTTTTTCGTTCTCTAAACTTTGTGCACATCCTTGAATTAGGCCACCCTTTGACGAGGGAAAAAGTCTTTGTAAATATTATTATTATTTTATATTATAAATATGTATGTATACGTCCATGTAAATAAATATGACTGGGCACAACAAAAGAATTTTTCATTGTTTGTCAATTTAAATTTCTAGAAATCAACCATTTCCGCTTGTCATCATTTTGTTGGGGGCTTGTGGAGTCATTTGTGTAGCTACTATTTGTACGAGTACATATGTATATATACAGTATATACATACAGTATGTACAAAATGGGAATAAATGCATCTTTGTATCTCGTGTAAATGGGCAAGTGAGTGGCAAAGCTTAATTATAAACGATGCTACACTCACACACAATTTGGAGTTAATTGATGGCTTATTCAAAGACGTGTGCGTGTGTATTTTTCCGGCCACGTTTTTTTATTCCGTCATTTTTTGTCTAAAGGCAATAAAAAATTGTGGTTATAATAATACTAAATAATATGTAATAACATATACAAAAAAGAGATACAGGAGATATGGAAAAAAGAATTTGCGAAAAGCACGTATGAAGTAGATTTTTTATTATCTCTCATAATAACTCCTCCATTTCCTCTTTTAAATCCCTTTTTTCCCCTCTTTTGTTCCCGGTGTTGTTTTCCCCCCATTTATTTCCCTTGTATTTACACACATGGGAAATACACATTTTTCTGCAAATGTGATAACCCCAAGCCATATGTAGACTCCTCTTGTAAGGGAAAATATCCCGTCCTAGTCCTATTATTTCCTAGTCTTATTTATGGGAAGTTAAGTAGGTATACACAACAAATGTTTAACACGTAGTTAAATGGATGGGATGTGACAGTCCGTCTTTTTTTTATTGCCTTGTTATTACATGACAATTACTATCCCTTGATTGTAATTTGTATTCATATACATGTATGTTTGTAGTAGGAAACAGAAACCTTTGTTTAAGGGAGAACCTGTGAGAAACGGGAATGAAACTCCGCGTTTGAGTTGTAATTAAATCTAAAAGGAATCTCGCAATGTATTGGCCAGTTTGCGTATTGTGGCGAGCATTTTTTTAATAATGAAATTGATCCGCATAGAAATGCTCGTAAATGTGATTGCATATATGTACATATTATTATTATATATGTATATCCCTGAGTTTAGGCTTATGCATGTATATACGCTTACACAAGTAATTATGAATCTATATACGCAATGTATGCAAGACTAAAGAGAGAGAGAGAGAAAGAGAGAGATAACTCAGCAGTCAAAGAGTGAGAGAGAAGACAACTGGAAAAACATTGACAGACAGCGAGATCATGAAAAGAGAGAAGCGAGTACGGTTAAGAAAGAGACGACAGTAAAGAGACAGAAGGGGACAGAAGCAGATATTAAAACGAGAGAAGTACAAGGCAGAGAATTATTAAAGGGAGAGAATATTCTAGAGGAGATGCAAAAATGATATTAAAAACAGAGAAAGAGAGAGAGAAGGACTATAAAAGAGACGAGCAGCAAGAATTAAGATGGTGACACATAGAATAAATAACAGGGAGAGAGAAATAAAGCGGAAGAGAGGAAATGAGAGAGACAGGAAAAAGAGAAGAAAAGCGAGACAGGAGAAAGTGAAGAAAAAAGATACAAGAGAAAGAGGAGGAAAGAAATGCAGGAGAAAGAGAAGAAAGGATAAAAGGAGAGGAGACAGTGGAGAAATGAGAGAGACAGGAGAAAGAGAAGAGAAGCGAGACAGGAAAAGGGAAGAAAAGCGAGACAGGAAAAAGAACAATGAGAGACAGAATAAAGAGGCACACAGAAAGAAACAGGGACAGAAAGAGTGGGAAAAGAGAAAAAAAACGTACAGGAGAAACAGACGAAATGAAAGACAGAAAATAGGGAAAACAGAGAGAGCAATGTACAGGAGAAACAGACAGAATGAAAGATAGAGAAGAGAGAAAAGAGAGAGAAATGTACAGGAGAAAGAGTCAAAATGAGAGACAGAGAAGAGGGGAAAAAAAGAAAAATGTACAGGAGAAAGAGACAAAATGAGAGACGGAGAAGAAGGAAAAAAGTGAGGCAAATTTTCAGGAGAAAGAGACAAAATGAGAGACGAAGAATAAGGAAAAAAGAGAGACAAATTTACAGGAGAAAGAGACAAAATGAGAGAAAGAGAGAGAGAGAGAGAGAGAGAAAAAAGAGGAAAAGAGAGACAAATGGAGGAAAAATAGATAGACAGAATGAGATGAGAAAATATAAAGGAAAAGATAATTCAGGGCGAAGGGAGTCCCTGAAAAAAGAAAGAGAAAGAATCTCCTTCTTTTTTGAAAACAAAGAAAACACTAAAAACTACCAAATGGAAGAATTTAGTTGCACTTTACCCAAACGTCCAATTACATTTAAAGCCAAAACATGTTCTGTTTGCCCACATTAACTCCGTCTGTGCGGAAGGAGTTGAAATGATATTTTTACAACGGTGTGAAATAATTAGTCTTCAAAACTACTGATTAACTCTCGTGGCCTTTATTAAAAGTTTCCAACAAAAAAATCCAGCTCAAACCAGATTGTCCACTTTTTTTTATAATCACTTTGGATGCCGTTTATAGGAAGGTGAAAAGTTCTGTTTTGATAAAACGAAGTAAGAGAAGGAGCAATTATAAAAAAAACTATCCTCTGAATGACTGCACAATCCCATATCATACACGGTCACCCATACATAAAAAGAGGATGGAGATTAATTATTGATGAGAGGATGCATTAACTTCTACGGCATTCTATGGAATGTTTTTAGATCCAGAAAATAGAGTTGTTATAAATTCCATGTAATTGCTCCTTCTTGTATTTCCCACTCAAAGACTATTCTGGGAGGATTATTTTCCCTGATAAAGAAGAGGTTAAAGGGAATTGCCAAAGCGTGGGATTTAATGGGATTTAACCAAATCAACTCCCGAATCTCTCACTTCCACCTTGTTGGCAATTTAGCAAAGGGTCGACAGTCTCGCTCTTTCTCTCTCTCTCTCTCTCTCTCTTTCGTTCATCATCAAATCTTGTATAGGCACGTGAGATCACTTGTGGTTACGACCAAATGCATTCCACCCCGAATTAGCCCAATGACCCGCACCCTTTTTTTTCCTTTTGGAAATGAAGCAAGAACATTTCTCGGGAGATTAAGCAAAAATAATGAGCCGAACTATTCTCAAGCAAATTTATTTTTATTGCTCATTTTCATACTCCAATGCCTTTATTTTTACCTGAACCGCCTTCCCTTTAAGAAATAGGAGTGATACATAAAAAATGTGTTTCTTGTTTTTAATTTTATTTTGGCTGGCTGGGTCAAGGCTTCATTAGTGATTTAAAGGGAAACAAAGTCCTTGTGACAAATAATGGCTGTGGGGATATTCGAGATTTAACTCAGAATTGTGGCATGAGAACAAGAGCAAATCTCGACATGTTTATCTCTGTTTATCTCTTTCCCTGTCTCTGCCTTTAAGTCTTTATCTATCTGTCTCTTTCCCTACTTCTCTTTGCATTTTTTTATTTGCTCCCTCCGTCTCTTTTTTCTGTCTTTCCCCCTCTTTTTTACATCTTCTTGCGTGTCTTGCTTTCCTTTTCTCTCCCGTTCTTCTCTTTATTTGTGATTTTTTTGACGTTTCGCAACTTCCGCCTCTTTCTTTTTGCGTTTTTTGTCTTGCTTTCTAGCCTTGTTTGTATTTTTCTGTTTATTGTCACTTGTATCTCTCTTTCACTCTTTTTCTATTTCTCCTTACTTTTCCATTTCCCTTTCTTTCGTTACTTTTACATTTCATTAATTCGCATGCTAAATTTCTTTCTTTCCTGGATTTTCTGTCTCTCGTTCTTTCTTTCTTTCTTTTTCTCCTTTCGTTTTTCTCTCTTCCTTTCTCTCGTTGTTTGTTTTTATCTTCCTTTATTTCTCTCTTTTCCTGTCTTTATGCATGTATGTTCATGTTTATTGTTTCCTTTTTGTGCTTATTTCGCATTTCAATGTTGTCTATTTTTCTGTCTTATGATTGTTTCCTTTCTCTCTCTTTCCCTTTTTATTTAGTTTTTTCGTTTTCTTTTCTCTCTCTTTCCCTTTTTATTTAGTTTTTCCCTTTTCTTTTCTCTCTCTTTCCCTTTTTATTTAGTTTTTTCTTCTTCTTTTCTCTCCTTCACTTTTTATTTAATTTTTTCTTGTTCTTTTCTCTGTTTCTCTTTTTATTAGTATTTAATTTTTTCTTCTTCTTTTCTCGCTTTCACTTTTTATTTAATTTTTTCTTCTTCTTTTCTCGCTTTCACTTTTTATTTAGTTTTTGCCTTTTATTTTCTCAATCTCTTTATTTTTATTTTTTCTCTTCTCACTCTTTCCTGTTTTCCTGTTTGTGTCTGCCTTGCTCTTTTTTTCCCTCGTTCCGTCTGTAGATCTGGCTCTCACTTTCCCGTCTCTAATTCTTCCACTCTATATTTACTTATCTGACACTTCTCTCTCCCTGTTCCTGTGCCATCTCTCTTTCTCTTTATCGTTCGAGCTGTCGACAGAATCGGAAAAAAACATGAGTTAAAAAACAAAAAAGACACTTATCCCGTTTTAGAAAAAGTGTTTTAGATGCCAGCTAAAATTTATGACCCTTGTCTTTCCATCCCGTAGCCCCGCTCTCACCCTTGTAGTCAACCGACATTAAAGAAGGCGAGTAGAAGATGTTTTTTTCGTTGTTACAAAACTCCTTTTTTTCAAATGGTAAAAACACACGGAGAACTTGTCAGTATTTATTAATCACAAGATACAAAACACCTGTTGTTCAGTCCATTTATCGTGTTCCATACCTTTTCATTACGCTTCTAGCAGGAACATAAAAGTCCCAATTTTTATATTTTAAAAAAGCAATCAAAAGCACATGTGCCATTCCATTTTTCTACCGGAATTCCTTGTTCCTTTCATTTCCACAAAAAAAATTCCTTTTTAGCTGAAAAAATTGCCCATATAAGTACATATTATGCCCAAGTACAATATACATATAAGTGTATATTGTACTTTTTTAATTACAATCGGGATTCTGACACTTTTTGGAATCTCGTGCAATATTAAAAGTCCAGAAATGGAATTCCTTTTTTGAAGCTTCTAAATGTTATAGCTCTAGCCAAGTTGCCAAGAATTGAAGAAATTCGAAATAAATTTGATCATCTTCGGGCTGCCTTCATTCTGGCATTAAGGACGTACATATGTATGTATGTATGTACATGATGCATGATGCTGATGGATTACACAGTTAAAAATAGGGCAAATAAAATAATTATTATCTACAATAGTAAATAATAGCAGTATGGATTTTATTATTACAAATGAATTCTATGACAGGACTAAGAACAAAAACATATTTGCTTTCACATCGAAAGCCTCCGCTTCAATAAATCTGTGGCTGATTATTCGGAAGCTCCCCAATTTTTTGCCGTCTACTCTCTTTATCTTTTTAGCATCTAAAATACAAGCACATCATTATCAGCGTGTTAGTTACGACCAAGAAAGTCTCCCGCCCAACACTGTACTAAATACATATGAAATAATGCATTCCTCCATGCAACTGGCCAGGCCCTAGTTTAGTTCCAATTTTTCGGCCGACAGGAAAAGGCCCTGCCAGCAGCCTTGTAAATCATTGGAAGATCCATTGCCGTTCAAAAACAAACAAACAACAATTACAAAAAACAAACACTTTCATCTTCTTTACACCAGAAGCTGCCCATAAACAATGGAAGAAGTCCATTTTACCGGCTTCTGTAAGAGCCGCGCGAATGAATTAGGCGGATTCTACTTTTTTCGTTGTTGATGACGACTGCCACATTTGTATCAAGTGCATTTTCCTTCCCCTTTCAAATGTCTTTATTAGGAGAGAATACAGAGAGAGAGACAGAAGAGGAAGAGAGAGACAAGAGAGAGAGAGAGACAGAGAGAGAGAGAGAGCCGAACAGCTTCATTCCGTTTTTATCCCTTGATGCCCCACACAATAAAGGTCCTAAATAAAAACCTGTTGAAATCGAGTTTTTCTTTCCTTTTAAAATCCCTTTCAAAAGGGACAAAAAACCTCCCCATTTTAATACTTTTGCTACTTAATACGTTTTGATACCAGCTAAAATCCTCCTGCCGCTCTTGTTTACTTTTTGTGGGCACAATAAGTACCTTTTTCCCCGGTAGAAAAAAAATACAGGGAGGAAAAAAAAACTTCTTCAAATACTCCAAACTTGGTATGTGCCATGCATATTAATAAAAGGAACAAGGAGAATCAAGTTTTTTTTGCTCCGGACGTCATAAAAAATGTGTATCCACATACATAATGTATTATCTGCTATATAGTATATATACCTATTAATATTATGTAATGTATGCATACAAATTTATTCCAGGAAAATCCAGGACATGTTATGATGGCTTATTGTCCGGGTTATAATCGTATAGATAAAACGTAATATTTTTTTCCTTTAATTTTTCTTTTATCATTAAGCCATAGATAAACTCTAGCTCCGTTAATGATAATCACACACAAGGATAATAGAGGAAAATGAAGCCCATACGAGAGGACATAAATCGGGGAATAATTATCAAGGCTGTATATGAACCCCAAATGAAGACATGGTCGTACATACGGGGAAGGTAATATGATAATAATTAATTTTTTTTTCATCAAAAGTCTTTAATGGAGGAAATGTGCAATTTCCGCTCCAACAACTCCAAATGGGGAAAATAAAAACAAGAATTTTTGTACAGAAGACAAGACCAGATTGAAGCCTTTACTGTCGACCCATTTAAAAGCACCTTCCAGAAAGGAAACATTTTTTCCTGTATATTTACAAGGAAAAACTATTGTTGTAATTATTCCATTTTACACATTCAAAGAGTTGTACCTGTGGAGAAATTAATATTTTTATTAGCACCTCACATACCTCGTGTGTGTCTTTGTGTCTGAGGAATTAATGGAACCGCTTCTGTCTGGGATATTTATATTTAATATATTTAAGCAATGTCTTTCCAGGGGGCAGTTTCACCCTTTGATGGAACATTTTAGTTCCTTTTTTTTCTGTCAAATGTTTTACATTATCCCCCGATCAGAGGGAAATGAGTGTATGTAATGGGATTTACACAGGGAATAATTTTTACAGGGAGAAAAAACCATGTTCGTATGCATAATGAAGATGGTATGATTTCATACTGATTTCCCATATACCGTTTGATATACAGTGGGGGCGAGAAGGGGCAAAAGTGAGGTAGCGTTGCTCACGTTAACAGTCATTACTTCATTTATATTTTCTAGTTCCTCATTACTCCTCTATGCAATGAAGTACTCAAAGAGAGTAAAAGAGGAGAGAGAGAGAGAAAGGAGAGAGAGACTGAGCCAATGAAGTGAGGGAGAAGAACAAGATAAAGACGCTTCACAGACAGAGAGAGAGGGGGCGGAAATTAGAGAAAAGAGAGAGAGAGCAGAGGAAAAAGTCAGAGAGAAAAGAGAGAGAAAGAAGAAAAAAGAGAGAAGAGAGAGAGAGAGAAAGTAGAGGAAAAAATGAGAGAGAGAGAAGAAAATAGCGAAAATGTTAGAGAGACGGAGATGCGGAAAAATTAAGACAGAAAAGAGAATTGGGTTACATATTAGATAAACAGAGAAAGTTAGCAAGATACAGAGAAATATCTTCTCACAGTGGGAAAAATCAGGAAAAAGGAGTTAAGAGAGACAAAAAATTACTGGGAGAAATCGGGAAAAAGTTGGAGCTAACAATAAGACAGGATAAGTTAAAGGAAAAAATAGAGAAAAAATTGAGGTTTACGCGAGGAAAAGTAGAACAGTTGAAGTGAGAAATAGAGACAAAGCTGAGGTTAAGAGGGGAAAGAGGAGTTAGGTTAAGAGAGACTTAAATTAAGGGAGAAAGAGAGAGAAAATCAACCGAGAGAGAAACAGAGGGAAAATCAACGGAGAGAGAAACAGAGAGAAAATAGAAAGCGAATAACAGAGAGAAAATAGAGAGAGAATAACAGAGAGAAAATAGAGAGAGAATAACAGAGAGAAAATAGAAAGCGAATAACAGAGAGAAAATAGAGAGTGAATAACAGAGAGAAAATAGAGAGTGAATAACAGAGAGAAAATAGAGAGAGAATAACAGAGAGAAAATAAACGGAGAGAGATATGGCCCAGTAAAGAGAGAAAGCGCGAGGATTAAAAGGAAAACGGAGAAATGCATAACGGCGGAGAAAATAATGAAAGAAAGGAGAAAGAGAGAGAAACAAAAGTCAAGGAGAAGGCGAGAGAGAGGCAAAAAAGAGAGAGAAATAAATAAAGAGATGAATAGCAAAGATAAGTTTATGCTGAGGTGTTGTTCTAATAATGTAAAGTAATCCTTTTACAGGCCATGTAATAATAACTCTTCTAATGCACGCAAGCATGTACATACGTACATGCATACATATTATACATATATAGCTAATACATGTATATGAGTATGCTCTTTGTTCCTTTCTATCCTTGCCTATAGCTATACATTGTTGTATAAGTAACACATTGCATGCGTCGTACGTTATGCAAGGCTGACTACATGGCCCGATGAGTGCAATTACCTCCATATGTACGTCTGTGCCTTGGCAGTTGGTATTATTTATGTATTTGCTTATGACTTATTCTTTTGGGTTATTATAAAAGAGTTTTCATGTTAACACACACATACAAAGGGATGTATGTACATACTTGGAGGATGGGATAGAGAGGAGCAAGTGGGTGGGGGAAACTGTTAGGATTCTTTTTTTTCTTTTTTTTGAATTATACCCTGATAAAAACTAGTGTGATTTCCTGGGATATGATCCCGATGGATTGATAAGGCGCTTTGAATTAATGGCTTTCTTTTAAGTAATTAAATCTCACAAGCCCCTTTTCCTCTAACGATGAGGCTCACTCTTTGTGAAAAATTAATTTTTCCTATTTTTTTCGAGCTGCTTCCTTCTCCTTTTTTCCCTTCAATTTTTTTTTCTCTCTCTGGCCTGTCCCGGTTGTCCTTGTTTTTCTGTAGACACTCGTCTGCAATTATCGCTTTTATACATTTATTAGTATTATTACTACTGTTCTTGTACTGCCATGTCTATGCCCAGTACTTAAAATATGGTGTATCATAATTTTCTTTGTCATTTCTTTCCCCATCTGTCTCGCTTTTCTATATTATTCTCTAACTTTATCTTGTTTCTCTTTGCTAATCCATTTTTTTGTCTCTCTTCTCTCTCTTTACCCCTACCTTTTTTTATATTTCTATTACCCATTTATCTCTCTTCTCATCCCTCGCTCTTTCTCTTTTTTTCTCACATTTTTTGCTCCTGCTTTCTCTCTTTCTCTCCGTCTTTGTCTCTCTTTCCCTCTCTTTTTCTCGCGTCTTTGCCTCTCTTTGTCTCGCGTATTTGTCTCTCTTTTTCATCTCCTTTCATCAGTCGCTGTCTGTCTTTTATCCTCTTTTTTGTCTCCCTTTTCTCTCTGTTACTCCGTCGTTGCTTCTTTTTCTCTCTCTTCATTTATCTACTTTTCTTTTTTCATTTATCTCTCATTCTTTGTCTCTTTTCTCCTTTTATTTATCTCTCATTCTTTGTCTCTTTTCTCTTTTTATTTATCTCTCATTCTTTGTCTCTTTTCTCTTTTTATTTATCTCTCATTCTTTGTCTCTTTTCTCCTTTTATTTATCTCTCATTCTTTGTCTCTTTTCTCTTTTTATTTATC
>JAQGBT010003214.1:0-20442 GCA_034698585.1 Disparrhopalites patrizii | reverse complement strand
ATTTTTGTTGATTCTTGCGGTTTTCCCTAAAAACAATAAAATAATCTGGACTTGGTTCTCAATTACAACCACTGTCACCGTGTTTCGTTTTCAACACTAACTTAATTATAATTTACTTTAACCCCCGCCCTGCTTCCCGGGTCTTTATTTTATAAGTCCCCCCGACAATATATAACCCGTGCTCCTCACATGTGCATGAACTACTTCTACGTGTAAATTTTATGTTCCGGTCATGTACATAGCGAAGTCTCTCTATAACAACATTGAAGGGAAGAGGAAAAAATATTGTTACTGGGAAATATTGTTACATACATATAGAACAAAAAATATGTGTTTTATATATACGAAAGGTGAAAAAAATAATGTTGTTATATAGAATTCTTGTTATAGAGGGACTCCATTGTACATTAAAAATAGCAAAAATTACATGAACATGAAAATCAAAATTGTGGATCAATTTTGAACGAAAGTTGTAAGGGAATTTGCATTTGTAAGTTGCATTTTTCTCTCTTACTAGTGCTTTGTCAACTTGGGTGTACGATGTATAGATTATATGCGTGTATACCCGAATATTTTCTTTTATGCACTAATTATTGTTAGTAGCTAGTGGATGGTAGTTGCTCTTTAGTCATTTGTTTGGACCAAGTATTCACAATGTATGTAAATGATTGAATGTGTGCGAGACTGCGAGAACCTTAGCCTAATGTGCTTCGCCTTGTCTCAGAGAGTTAGTCATTATTTGAATCTTGAATAAAATACTTTTTGTTTCAGTAAATTGTCTTGGAGGACTTTATCCATAATATAACATACACATATTATTGCTAAAGGGAAAGAAAAGGGAAAAGATTGTCCAGAAAATTCAGTCGGCAACAGATTTATGCTGGCCTATACATATATTAGTGGAACACTTATTTACCTTCCTATCAGCCATCATATGTGTTGACGAATTGTTTTCCTTGCTTATGTTAGCTTACAAAATTTCTCAAATATTGTTGTCCCTCAGCCGTGCACCTATAAATAGATGTATTTGTAGCCTATAGGCTAGCACCTTTGTTATTGCGCAATACAGTGGAGTCTCTCTATAACAAGTCTCTTTATAACAACATTTCTATATATGTAACATTATTTTTCCAGCCCCTCGTACATGTAAGGTGCATATTTAATGTTTTATACTTAACAACTTTTCCCTGTAACAATATTTTTCGTTCTTCCCTTCAGAGTTGTTATATAGAGACTCCACTGCATTAAAAAGCACTTTACCAATGCTCACTTAGACTGTCAAATGTACGAGCTCTTAATCCGACGGACAGACGGAAGAGTACATTTAAACGAAGCTTCTATAATGTGTATTCGAGGGTGATGAGTGATACGTAATATAATTGTTTGAATACTCCATTTGTTTGTATTTACACAGAGCAAGCCGCTCGCATGTTAGAATCTGTGAGTTGCGCCAGCCCCAAAATTGTCAAGATTAATTACTGTGAAAGAATACGTACACGTACATTCTTGATAATTATAAGTAATAAATTATATACATAATGAAATTTACGACTCCATTCCTCCTTTTGGTCCTCATTGTATGCAATGCTGATTCAACTCCGACATGGCGGACTGAAATTCCGACCATCGATCTTTCCTCATTTCTGCGTTTAGTTCGTACCTGCATCACTTTTATTTTTCCCTTCAGCCCGCACTGGAAATATGAGAACCAACCTCTGATTCTAGTGCACCCGTGGAACTTGAGCTCCAATTGGCAGCAGGGACTTTTCAGGTTGACCTCAACCAAGTGTACAGCTCTCGCTTTCGTGTCTTCATCATCTGTGCATGGGTTACTGCTTAGAGCATCGACAATACGTAAAACCGTAGCATACCTTGATCCTAGAACATCTCGCGGAAAATCGGCGTGGAAAGTGTTTCCACACTTTATCTTCCTATTCTTCCCCGGCGGGCAACGCATGGAAGGTCGCAGTATCCCCCACAAAATAGAGAAAAGTTTATTCCATTTGACTCATTCGTACACCTATCCGACAGTATTCGTATTCCGCACATCTCAGACGACAAAGAAAGCCGATGCATCGGTGTCGGGATGGTTTTATTGCGAGTATTGCGGGAAACCAATTAATGGGATGGTCAATGGGTTTGTCGTATCTTTCAAAGAAGCAGTCGGCCACTATTATGCAACATTTTATTTTAAATGCACTGTCGAAGCTTGTGCAGAAATAAGTTGGGACTGTTACGCACAAGCCATTAATTATGGAAAAGCTATGTCTTGGAAATTTTATCCGACGGGTTTCGGTCTTAATTTTGAGGGCATGATTGTACAGAAATTTGTTTTGCCTTATCAAACATTCAACCTTCCGACTGTCCTTCGGGCATTCCTACTTCGTCATCAAAATGTGACCCAAAATAAATACAATACAGCACTACCAGTTGTATACACCTCAATACCTTGGGTGTATTCTTGTCAATACAACAGTTATCCGATTAGCAATGACGAAAAAACGTGGTCGTTTTTCTTGGTAAAACTTGAGCAAATGGTCAAGGAAGTGGATGGTAATCCTGCCATTTTATTTTTACCCTTTGATGTCAGTGTATGGATTTCCTTGCTAGTGTGTTTGATTTGTTCCGTAGCGATAAATCAGTTATTGACAATACCTGAAAATCGACACCGTTCTACAATTATCTCCTCAAAATGGCGTCTTTACGTGGAACTTGAAACGAGATTGAAAACTTTGCTTGGCCAGGGAGGACTCACCGGCATAGATTTGAATAATTACCGGAACAAATTTTGTCTTGGTTTTTGGATTGTAATTGGAGTAATAATTTCTTGTGCTTACCAGGGATTCATGAAGTTTGATGCACTTGTCCAGGACAACCATACAGAAAGCGCCGAAGTTTGGCCTTTACAGAAATTGACCGAGTTTTTCATGTACGTGGTGGTCACAGAAAATCTATGCTCTTCGTCCGACGAGGGTTGGAACTTGCAGAGATTTTGTGACGCAAGGCAAACACGAAAAGTACTTCAAACGGAGTGCAATATTTACAAGCGGGTGGTACAACTAGTAAGTAACATTTTTAATATGGAATATGTAATATGCATTCATAATAAATATTTGGTTGCATAACTGTCTTTGTGAATGTTCCTAGGATTTTTTCAATAAATATGCTTCTTTGAGTTCGAAGTCCGCAGCGGAGAAAGAAGCTTTGCAAAATTTATCTGAGTCATATTACAAGGTGAAGACAAATTTCATGCTTCTCTGTGAGGAAAAACTAGCCCCACCTTTGGTAGGACAAAAACAGTGGGTTTTCGTTGTCACTCAAAATCGAATGCAAGAGTTTCAAGCAAATGTCAGAGGAAAATTGGATATTTCGCGTGGGGAGTTGATCACATTTGTTCCAATGAAACTGGAGGACAATTATTTTGATGAAGAATTTAGCCTGGGCATCACATCCGTATTGGATAGTCGGTATCATCATTGGGTGCCTAGAAATATGGGAATCCTTCTTTCTTCGGGAATCATTTGGTTTTGGAAAAAGTGGGAGAAGATTTCGATTCATAGTGCGAACTCATTTTCAACTGAAGGAGAACGCCCAGGAATAGTGATAAGTAGCTGCACTGTCTCTTGGGACACGCCGGTTGTATTCGTTATATTCGTATTACTATCAAAAGTATTGGCCATCGTATGCTTTGTGTTTGCGGTGGAATTAGCAATTAAGTTCTTACCAGTTAATTCAATCAGACGACCAAACAAAATTCTGGGGAAGTTTGTTCAAAAAGCAATATAAATATGTATGTTTTTTCTACTTTGTATGATCTTCCAACAAATTTCAAATTGGAATAAAAGTTATACCGTATGTTTCACGGAAAACGCAGTCGGTTTAACTGCTTATATATTACACCCACAGCGTTGTATAGCGAAAAGCATTTACGGTGGAGTCTCTATAGCCATAACAATCCTAAAGGGAAGGACAAAAAATATTGGCGCAGGGAAAAGTCGCAATATAGAACATCAAATATGCACCTGACATGTACGAAGGACGGGAAAAATAATGAGAGTCGACTGGCGTCTTTCAACGGCGTCTTTCAACTGTGTATTGCTATTGGCCACCGTTCCATTTCTGTCAATATGGTCCGTATTTCTCGACCTACTATGCTGACAAAAATTTGAAACTAGTAGTGCCTAAACGCACGTGGGGATCCAACATAATTTTATTCCGATCGACGGAAAATACAAAATATTGAAGACATTTTTTTGTACAAGTCGCAATCCATGCCATCCTCAATTATTGCAGTAAGATGTTGAGTTGAGCACCGTTGTTGACGCTGTGGGATTGTTCGGAATGTATAGCATCGGAACATTCATTTGCCTTCCTAACCGACAAAAGGTAATGACTTTCATTGTTTAAAAATGCACATTTTTATGGTTGGAATGTGTAGAATGGAATCACATTTTATACAAAATCTTGAAAGTTATTATTTTAAGCATTAGTGCTGCATATGAGTTTATAAATTAAAAATACCGTGCTTCCAATCGGCACATTGTGCAGTATGTACATTAGTAATGGAATTGAAAGCCTTAAGTGCAGTTCAAGCTGCATTAGGAATGAATTTCAGTATTAATGGTGGCTTTTTTCGCTTTGTCAAAGTCCGTCATGCGCTGGCATTGTTTGGATTTGCTGGCGTATGAACTAAGTTGCTTACATTGCGACAGCTTTGAATTGGACGCCAACCAAGCTTTGCTTTCAGAATGTTAGTGTCAACACCAACATAATAGTTTGTTTATAGGAAGCATTTGACGACGAACAGCTGCATAGGCCTGAAATGTCACGCTGTTGTGTTTTGCAATTTTTAAGTCTAGACTAAAACGTCCTTGTAAGAAAAAATATTAGAAAATTGAATACACAATTTCTGTATCAAAACATAAGGCAACTTGCTTTAGCTTTACTTGTTACCGCATCATAATACTTTGGAAAATACTTCGTTCTTGCACCTGTTCTCCGAACTGTCTGCATAAATGCATATTTATATGTAGTTTTTCTTTCTACATTTTCTTGCTGGTATAATCGAACATACAATAATGAAATTCTTAACTGCATTCCTTGTTTTAATTTTTCTCGTATTCCCAGCTGAGCCCATTCCTAAATTGCTTTTCGAGATTCCAGACACTGATCTCGCTCCCTTCCTCCGACGGAATCAGGAGTGCATCATCTACGTTATTCGTTTCAGCCCCTACTGGAAATACGACAACAAGGCTCTGATTCTAGTAGATCCGTCGAACCCAAACGAGAATTGGCGTCAAGGACTTTTCAGGGTGAATACAGCTAGGTGTTCTACTCTCGTGTTTATATTGTCACTAGGTACGCAACAGCTTCTTCAAGTAAGGACAGCATTGAAAACTGTAGCCGACTTTGATCCTAGAGTATCTGGCAGAAAGTATGCTTGGAAAGTATTTCCACTCTTTGTGTACATTTTCTGGACTGACGGACAAAAGGAAAAAAGGCAGTATGTGAACATCCCCCTGGAAATACAGAACATCTTATTAGGTTTGCCTGAGTGGTATAACTGTCCGGCAGTTTTCGTGTTTCGCATCTCTGTCACACTGAAGGTCGTCGATGCATCGGTGTCGGGCTGGTTCTATTGCTGGTACTGCGGCAAACGAAATCCCGGAATCGTGGATGGTTTTGCCGGTTCTTCTGAAATTACAATCAAGAAGTATTACACAGTGTTTTATTTCAGCTGTCCCATTAAATCTTGCGGAGAAATAGGTTGGGCGAGCTACGTTCGAGCGATCAATCACGGGAAAGCAGTGTCTTGGAAATTTTATCCGCAAGACTTCGACATTTTCCGGGATGACATGACGGAACAAATACGTTTGCCATATCCAACGTTCAGCATTCTGTCAGCTATGCGGTCGTCATTATTGCGTCAACAAAATGTGACGCAACATAAGAAAACAGTAACGTCAGAACCGCTTGTATACACCTCAGCCGCTTGGTTGCATTCTTGTCAGTATAACATTTATCCGATTAGCAGTGCAGGGACAACTTGGTCCTTTATCGTCGTCAAACGCCAGATAATGGTCGATCAAAAGCATGTGAAGTCGTCAAGTTTATTCGCTCCGTTCGATATTAGCGTATGGATTTGCCTGCTCGTGTGCTTGATCTGCTCCGTCGCACTCAAAAACATTGCACTATTTGTTCAAAGTCGACAGCGGTCTACGTGGAACGAGCTGATTTGGAGACTCTTGAAGGATGTTGAAACTAGGGCAAAAACATTGATTGGACAAGGAGGACTTCCATACGCGGATTTGGAAACTCACAGCCAAAAATGTTTCATTGGCTTCTGGATTGCCGTGGGGGTAATAATCTCCAGCGCTTACCAAGGATTCTTGAAATTCGATGCTCTGGTCGATGTAGATCGTGTTCTCGGCGCAGAATTTTGGCCTTTACAAAAATTGACCCATTCAACTATATACGTGCTGGCACCGAATAGGCTCTGCTTCAACTCGGCCGAGGTTAGAGATTTAGGGACATATTGTGTCACCAATCTCCGAAGCAATGTACTTCAAACAGAATGTAACATTTACAATCGGATGGAACAACTCGTAAGCAATATTAATTTTCAATATATGAATAGTAATTTCAACATTATTAATTGGAATACATCTCCGAAAGTGTATATAATAATTGCATGGCTAATCGCAGGTATATTTTTACCTAATTTCGTCTGCGGCATCCACTTCTGCGCCGGAACGCAATGCGTTGGAAAATTTAGCTAGATCATATAATACCATTGCTAACAATCTAATGCTTTTCTGCAAGGAAAACTTTACTTCACCTTTAGAAAAAGATGAGCAGCGAGTTTTTATTATCAGTCAAGACCGAATGGAAGAATTTGAAGCAAATATAACGGGAAAACTGGACACTTCTACGGAGAAGTCAATCACATTTGTACACATGAATCTGCAGGAGAAATATATTGAAGATGGATTTAATTTCGGCGTAACCTTGGGAATGGACAGGCAGTTGCATCATTGGGTGCCCCGGAATATGGGACTTCTTCTTTCATCGGGTATCATTTGGTTCTGGAAAAAATGGGAGAAAATTTCGTTGAATAGCGGGACAATAACAACAGCAAGGACAGGACAACCACAGGAATCAGAATTAGGTAGCTCGGTTGTATCATTCAACACGCCAGTTGTGCTCGTCATATTCGCTTTGCTGGCAAAGACGTTTCTGGTCGTATCCATTGTAATTATTCTGGAATTAGTAGTAAATTTCATGTCCTAGTATAGCTTACTACGCTGTGTATAGCTTAATACAGAGTATTATTTGGTATATGGTTACAGTCGCTATAACTCTCGCTATAACAGCATCCTATAAAGCATCAAATTAGGCTTGTTATAGCGAAAAACTGTTATAGAGAACAGACATTTCTGGGTTAACAAATGGAGAAAGTTTTTGAGGGGAGCATTTTTTGCTGCTGCTATAATGAGAGTACTGTTATACAGGGGACTGTTACAGAGAGAGTCGACTGTAATACTGACTGACAGAATCCTTACATTAGTTTGTCACTATACATATGTTGTATTAAGTTTAAACACATGGTTGCCATTACTGAAGCAAAGAGGTGTCGCGAAGCTGCTGTAGATTGACGAGACGTGAGATTAACTATATTTTTTTTTTATTACATATATTTTTGTATATAATTAAACATATGCATACATCTCCTTGTGCTTCTTATAAAATGATCATCGTCAGTTATCAGTACTGCATAAATTTAGTAAATGGCTATATATTTTACATCTTCAGATTCCGTCAAAATTTGAAACCCTCCATTCCCCCATATGCATCTACAATTTTCTCCACGGTTTATGGCTTTCAATTTATGGGAACAATTTTCTCCACGGTTTCTGGAAAAGCATAATTGATATCGCAAAACAGTATGGATGTCCTGCAAAAAAAAAGCATAAAATGTGGCGCCTTAGGGGTGGTATAATAATTAGTTTGGAAAATATTTAGTCCTATAGTCTTACGTGGTTGGTGTGTCCACTTTATTCACTATTTAATTGTATTTTTATATGCGTTTCAACGTTTTCAAAAATTTAGAGATGTATTTTAATGGATTTTATCAATTTGTGCATTACACTTGCATGGACAATATCGGTTTAATTATTATACGTTCGAAATCCTTGTCTTTGCCTAATAAATGTTGTCACATTACACTGACATCCTTCATTGTAGCCTCGTCATGAAATATAAAATTATATGTACATATGAGAGTTAAAATAACTGGACATTCTCCCTTTTACCATTGGCGTTCCCAATTTATTTCCGTTAAATAGTCTCCAGTGTAAGGTTTGGAATGTCGATTTTTTGTGATAAAACTGAAGTAAACATTGCCCGAATATATACAAATATTGGTACATGAATTCAGTAAATCCACCGAGAGAATCCACTGAACACACTTAGATGCATTGACTACACAAACGAAGTTCAAACAATCAAAAATTGAAAGTAAATTGCTGTTTATTGAGATGCCAATGATTCGATTTTTTTCAGTATTTCAGGTTCGATTAGTTTCAAAGTCTGTATGGATTGATTCAAAAATTGTTCTTATTTATGTTGCAAATTCAAGTTCACGAATTACATCGAATCATGGATCCAACGATTTATTTGCATCGTTATTTTTTTACTTTCATTTTACTGACAATTTCTAGCATGTAAGAATGGAAACTAGAGCTCCTTATCGAATTAGCGAGTATTAAGTTGAATAACAAGTTTGACTTCAAATTCTAATATTTCATCTATAGAAATTAATCAAAATTAGCTGCTATTTAATTCGAAACTCTAGTTTAAATACACTTGAAATTGGTATAGATTTGAGCTTTGTTTTTGAACCGACGATGCGTTTCTAATTTTCTTCAAGTATACTCGTTAACCATTTCAAGTACGAGTTCGAGTTCGGATTGAAAATAAAGTACTCGATATGGAACTCAGGATGGGAACGAAACGTCCCCATCCTGAGCTTCTTATTTGTATATATTTGACAATTAGGGTTCACTCAGCAGTTTTCAGGGGAAATTTTTGTTTGTCCAATCAGTATAAATTATTTCGTTCCGCACATTTATCCAAAATAAATAATAAATCGAGTTGGGCAGGTGTATACAGGCAATAAATACTTCGTTGCCCGATTCTGATATCAGCATCAAGCCAGCACGTACAGTGGAGTCTCTCCATAGAAAGTCTCTTTTTATAACAGCATTTCCGTGTAACAACATTATTTTTCCAGTCTCTCGTACAAGTAAGGTACATATTTAATGCTCTTTATAACATCATTTCCCTGTTACAATATGTTTAGCCCTTCCCTTCAGAGTTGCTATATTCAGACTCCCCATATAGTCTTCGACCATTAAAATTCAATTAATTCCGTCTGTATATGCTATATGTACCATCTTAAAAATTCGAATTCATGGAATTAAAATGCATCTATATCTGTATACAGTCGACTCTCGCTATAACAGCACCCTATAAAGCGTCAAATTTCGCTTGTTACAGCCAAAAACTGTTATAGAGAACAGACATGGCGGTTGGAGAAAGTTTTTGAGGGGAGCATTTTTTGCTGCTGCTACAGCGAGAGTACTGTTATAAAGGGGACTGTTATAGACAGAGTCGACTGTAGATATAGTAAATACACTCAACTCAAAATTTCGTCACCAACGTTAATCATTGAACTATCATCGGTGTACTTATAGTACATACAAAATGAAACTTCGGACTGCCTTCCTGGTTTTGATTCTTCTTATGGGCACTACTGAAGCAGTACCTAAATTACCTTCCGGCAGTAAAATCATGGACCTCACCCCCTTCCTCCGATTGGTTCATAAATGCATCACCTACGTTGGCCATTTCAGTCCGCACTGGAAATATAACCAACCACTAATTCTAGTAGATCCACTGAACCCAAACAAAAAATTGGCGGCAGAGAATTTTCAGGTTGACCACAACCAAGTGTTCCGTCCTCGTTTTGGTGGCTTCGTCATCTACGTCCAAACTGAAGCTTGGTGTGACAACAATTTTGACAAGGGTAGCATACCTAGATCTAAGAGCCACTCGTGGAAAATCTGCTTGGAAAGTGTTTCCACTCTTTGTGTACCTCTTTTTCCCTGGTAGCGAAGACGATAACCACGGTGAATTCATCCCTGAAGATATAGAAAACACATTACAGTGGAGTCTCTCTATAACAGCATCCACGGGAACCCAAAATTTTGCTGTTATAAAATGAATGCTGTTATAGAGAACACAATTAATATGTATACCATGTACAAGGTGCGGCAAATTTCCAGACGTTATTCAGAACATGCTGTTATAAGGGGTGCTGTTATGAAGAGACTCCACTGTATTTTATATGAATAATTGGCACAACTGTCCGGCAGTGTTCATATTTCGAACATCTACTGCATTAAAAAAATCCTATGGTGCTTTATCGGGATGGTTCTACTGCATGTACTGTGGTAGACGAATGAGCGGGATCGTCAATGGCTTTTTCCTTTATTCGAAGACCAAATCGCTCAAGTATTATTCAATGTTCCATTTCAATTGTCTTGTCGAAGATTGTGCAGAAACAAGTTGGGAGTGCTTTGTACATGCTATCGATCACGGAAAAGCAGTATCCTGGAAATTTTATCCGGACGATTTCAACTCATTTCAAGGTGAAGAGATGGAACAGCGAATTATTCTTCCGTATCAAACATTCAGCATACAGTCAGGTTTTCGCAAAATCTTATTAAACTATCAAAACGTGACGCAATTACAAAAACTTGAAGCAGATGAACCGCTTGTATACACCTCCGCCACTTGGTTGTATTCTTCTCAGTACGACACTTATCCGATTAGCAAAGAAGGAAATACTTGGTCATTTATCGTGGTAAAGTTCGAGGAAATGCCCAAGAAAGAAGATGCACTAGCCACGATTTTGTTTTCTCCCTTTGATGTCAGCGTATGGATTTCGCTGCTCATCTGCTTGATTTGCTCCGTCGCTCTGAAGCATATTGCGACGTTTGTTCAAGGTCGGTCCGTGTCTGTATGGATCAACTGCTGCGGGCATCTCTGTTTGGATATCGAAACCAGAGTGAAGGCATTGATTGGACAAGGGGGGATCCCGCAATTTGAGTTGGATAATTACCGTCACAAATTTCTCATTAGCTTCTGGTTTTTGTTGGGCGTAATATTGTGTTGCGCTTACCAGGGATTCATGGAGTTTGACGCGCTTGTCGTGGAAAACCGTACAACAAACCAAGAAATTTGGCCCATTAAAAAAATTACGCACTCATCTGTGTACATTTGGGCTCCAAGCAAGATCTGTCCGAGCTCTGACGAGATTTGTCGTTTAGATTCGGTTTGTAAAAACAGCCTGGAACTTCAAACAGAATGTAGGATTTACGATCGCATTAGTGTAATCGTAAGTCATATCTTATAAGTACAGTCGAACCTCTTCATAACGGGCTCCCTTATAATGGTTTTCTCTCTATACCGGTGGCCGAAAACGCTTCCCTCAACTTTCTCCAATTGTTAACATAGAAATTTCTGTTCTCTATAATGGTTTTTCGTTATAACGGGCAAAATATGCTGATTTAAGGGGAACTGTTATAGAGAGGTTCGACTGCAGTATGACCTTGCCGCCTGATCCGGGGATTTAAGTTCCCGTTTTCGTCCAAAATACTTCTGAATTTGTACGAAAATCCGTAAAAATAACCCAGTAATATTCTTTTAAGTCGCTGTATCAATGTTTTATCAGTATTTGATTTATGATGCCAATTGAATTTAAATTTAATTGTATGTATGTTGCAGCTTACGTTTTGAATTAACATCCTTACTATTATTTGATTTGTTTTTGTAAATCGTCCAAAATTCTGCAGTTCTGAATTTTTCCAATTCTGAATTAGTATTTTTATTCTGCTCAATTCGGTTCAATTTCGGATTTCTTCTTAATGTATATGTTGTTGCATCGATGTCCCCAAGCTTTTATTTGCTGCAAATATATAACAACACATATTACAAATACTTGATTGACCCTATTGAAATACTATTGATCGTGATTATGACATTTGCAGCAATTTTTCAACCAAATGGAATCTGAGACTTCTTCATCAGCGCGGGACAGGGAAGAGCTAAAAATTTTATCTGATTCGTATCACGCAATTATGATCAATATAAAACTTCTCCCTGAAGAAGAATTGGCTTCAACTTTGGACGGAAGCGAGCAGCTTATTTTTATTGTTGGTCAAAATCGAATGCAAGAATTCCAAGCAAGTATAGCAATCATAGGGAAACGGAATATTTCTCGTCAGGAGATGATCAAAATTTGTTCCCATGAAACTAGAGGCAAACATTGACGACGGATCTTTTATTGGCCTCACGTCGGGAATGGACATGCGCTTCCATCATTGGGTGCCCTCAAATATGGCGCGCCTTCTTTCTTCGGGAATCATTTGGTTCTGGAAAAAATGGGAGAAGATCTCGTTGAAAAGTGGGAGCTCAATTACAACGGAAGTGGAATCTACGGGGGCAGAAATCGGTAGTTGCACAGTCTCATGGGAAACGCCTGTAGTGTTCGTCGTTTTCATGCTGCTGAAAAAAGCCGCTCTGATTGTAATCATTGTGTTTGTAATCGAATTGGCAAATAAGTTCCTGACTTCCAGCTTGGCTTATGAATAATCCCTCCATGTTAAATCCCATAAGAAAATTAGACGTCATAAGGGTCTACCCTTCGCATGTTTTTGACCGTGAAAAATTTTAATTTTTTTTTTATCTGGCTGTAGGTCGAACTGGCCCAAACTAAGATCACATTGGGTCATCGTATGGTTGGGTGAATGTTTGGTAAAAGTTTCGTTTAGATCAGGCCGAATCAACGAATGACCTTGATTCGTTAGTACAGCATTATGGTATGCATAATTATAGTAAATTTACAATCTAGTCACTCCATGACCACATATTATATATGCATATTATTATATACCTTTGCCCTTTCACGCAGCTGTTGGAATATCACATAACATTTTCGTCCCTCCAAACCAAATAAAAAATGCAATTTATGGAAAACCATAAGTAGTTTTCATTTGGTTTGGACATAACGTCGCAGCTTGGTACACTTATTTACGCATAATAAATTAAAATAATCCAAAGCAGAATTCGTTGAATACCCTAAAAAAATTCACCATTCGAATGTGCGTTGCATTTTATCCCAAAATCATTTTCCTTGCATTTCCAGTCTTTCTGAATCTTATGCTCTCTTTTTTAAATGGACGGCTGCCATTTACAGACGTTTTGAAGTGCCTTTTAATGGAATCATACGATCAACGATCAAGTTTCGTCAATATTTAACAATTTAAAATTCACACTTTGGACGCCGACGACATTAGTCAAGATCAAACAGCATGTTATTATTATTGCAATGTATTCCAGCAAATATGGCCTTGTTTGGCTTACTATGATCCATCCATATATGGGGCGATATCGATTATCACTTAAAAGCTGTTGCGGGGACGGTATCATACTTGCACTTAGAAACCCGAAATAGAATTGTTTTTTTTAAGAAAACACTTTACTGGTACTTTCATTGTTAAACAGTCTATAGGTTTTGATCCGACAGAAGGAAAAATAAATTTAAACACATCAGCTTTGTGTTTTCCGAAATTCAGCTACTTCTGAATGCTCAAGAACATGCATAACTATAGTTTGTTATTTGTTATTAAGTTGAATTACGAAAACAATTTGATATTGCATTGAATTTGAAGGCATTTTCAGCATTCAGTAGCTTTAGAGGATACTGGGGTAATTCTGATACAATTTATACTAGGTTGTACTACCCTAAATTTGAAACTAACCAATGAATCATAAATGGTTGCATAAATCGTCAACAGTTATTAATTTTTGCAAATTTGCAAGCTTAAAGCAAATTAGAGACTTATTAAGGTATACTTCCACTATATACTACAGCCATGAATTAAATGACAATCACAGAAAAATTTACTGGTTCATATACAGTATAGTTCATAGTTCAAGGAGTCCATGACGGATAAACATACATATAGCTATAAACATTGTCGAATTAATAGCTTTGTACCAAGTTTAATACTGAAAAACTGAACTTCAGACTTTGCTTAGTCTCTATGCCGGTTAATACAGCTTCTCTTGATCTATATACTGTTAAAAAAAGAGTCGAACGTGGTATGGCATGCACATACACCTTGTGAGCCCCAACTGATTACTGTTTTTAGGTATTTTTATACAAATATCATTATTTATAATAGTCAACTCTCTATACAGTGGGGTCTCTATATAGTAACAAATCTGAAGGGAAGGGCGAAAAATATGGTTACAGAGAAAAGTTGTTATATAGAACATTAAATATGCACCTTGCGTGTACGAGGAGCTGGAAAAATGTTGTTACAGAGGAATGTTGTTATAAAAAAAACTTGTTAGAGAGAGACTCCACTGTATAAAGCAGCAAATTTTGCTCGTTTTAGAGAAGAACCGTTATTGATAGCAGACAATTCTATATTACTAATCGGAGAAAGTATTTCAAACAAAAACTTTTTGCTGGTGTTGTAGAGTGAGTACTGCTATATAGGAGGCCGTTATAGGGAGAGTCGACCGTATGCGTTTTAACAATGCAGTTCCCCCATCAAATAGAAAAAGTTCTACCCTGTTTGACTAAATTGTTTAACTGTCCATCCGTATGCATTTTTCGAACATCTGTCACGGTAAAGAACTCCGATGCATCGGTGTCGGGTTGGTTATATTGCTGGTACTGCGGGAAGCGAAACGGCGGGATCGTAAAAGGTTTTCAACTTTACTCCAAAGTAGCTGATGACACGTATTATCTAGCATTCCATTTCAGTTGTCCCATCGAATCTTGCGCAGAAATAAGTTGGAAGTGCTATGCACAAGCTATTGATTACGGACGCGCAGTGTCTTGGAAATTTTTCCCGGACGGTTACAGTTCGATGCCGGACGGCATGATGGAGCAGCAAATTATTTTGCCTTATATCAAAGATTCACCTTCCTGTCAGCCTTACGCACGTTCTTATTGCGTCAGCAAAATGTCTCGCAATACATACAAATACGATCACCAGTACCGCTCATATACACTTTAGCGACATGGCTGTATGGCTCTCGCTATAATATTTATCCTATTAGCAATGATGGGAATACTTGGTCATTGGTCCTAGTGAAATTTGAGACGGTCAACAACCAAGAACGTGTAAAGTTCTCGGTTCTATTTTCGCCTTTTGACACTAACATATGGATTTCTCTGCTCATGTGCCTGATGTCCTTAGTCGCTTTAAAGCATCTTGCAACTTTTGTTCGAGAGATACATTCTCCGTGGATCGACTTTAGTTGGAGTTTATATTTTGATATTGAAACGAGAGCAAAGAGCCTGGTTGGACAAGGAGGACTCCGGCGCGTGAATTTAAAAAATTACCGCCACAAATTTATCATTGGTTTTTGGGTAGTTGTACGCGTGATGTTTTCTTCCACTTATCAGGGATTAATGAAATTTGATGCGCTGATCGTGGAACACGATACATATGAGCAAAATAGCGTCTTCGGTTACCAAGGGGACAAAAAGAAAAATTGGCCTAGATTCTATCACGCAATTGGGAGTAATCTACTGCTTGTCTGTGAGAAACAACGGAGTCCACTTTTGAACGAGGACAAGCAACGGGTTTTTGTTGTCAACAAAAATTTAATCCAACAATTTGAAGCAAGCCTACAAGGGAACATAAATATTTCTCGACTCAAACCGATCAAATTTGTTACCGTGAGGTTAAAGGATAAATATTTTGATGATGGATCAAAATAGTCAGCTAGCACCATCAACCGAAAACAGACATGGACAGGAGCAAATCACTAAGTCAATAAGCAATTCCAGCGGAGTCTCATTAAAACAGTTTCAAACGAAACTCAAAATCTTGCAGTTGTAAAAGGAATATATGCTGCTATATATAGAGAACAATTTTATTATGTATGCAAGCTGCTGTGAATTTCCTCATGTTATAATGAACATGCTGTCATAACGACTTCCTAACACGCTATTGGAAGCTTGAATAAGCAAATTACATAGCATTGAATCGTAACCGGCATGCTAGGTGAAGATTCAAAAGGATAATCAATGCTACTTTTATATTTAAAAAGGAATATTGATAATCGGGAGAATACCGTACATAGATCATAAGTGTTGTTTCGCCAACGCTCAAACGCTCACCGCTTGTGCTCTAGAACGACAACAATTTATTGACTTGCTTTACTTAAGAACTAATGCAGACGCACATATACATATGTATGCGTTTTTATATATGCCGTATGCTGTATACATACATAGACATAGCATAATACAACGTTCATCTACCCTCACGCAGAAGTTTAATTGCTAACTCTATAAGGAACAAGATGGAGACGATAGCGAACGACTTTGCCAGCACCACGAAAATGACTACCACAATCGGCGTGCTCCATGAGACAGTGGAGCTGCTGATTTCTGTTTCCTTGGCTTGTCCTTGAATTACATCCCTCCGATTCCAAGCAATTTTCTCCCATTCCTTCCAGAACCAAATGATTCCCGAGGAAAGAAGAACTGCCATATTCCTCGGCACCCAACGATGGAACCGCCTGTCCATTCCCGACGTGATGCCAATGGCAACTCCAGCGTAAAAATATTCCTCCTTCGGCTTCATGGGAACAAACGTGACGAGCTTATTGGACGAATACCCCACCTTTGCAACGCGTTCCAGGAATTCCTGCGTTCGGTTTTTGCTAACCACGAAAATCTCCTGCTCGCCTCCATCCAATAGCGTAGACAATTTGTCGCTGCAGAGAAGTTTCAGATTGTTCATGATGGCACGACATGAATTGTGCTGCTGTTGCCATGCCTCCTGCAACGGACCGAATGGAACAGGATAATCCAATTTGTAATAGAAATGTCCCTGTGTAAACAAAATAACTAATACATCATAACCTGTTGATTCTACCATTATTATATAGAATACCCTGCGGATTCTAAATTTTACTTACCAGTTTCTTAATATGCCCGTAAATACCACACTCTGTCAAAAGTTCCTTCCTTGGCTGACCAAATGGACAAAATGTGCTCAGATTCCAACTTTCATCCGTTGAGGAACAAAATTTTTCTGGGGACAGTGCATACAATGATTGATTTGTGGCATTAGCGACCGGCCAAATTTCTGTGTTACCCACACGTTTGTCGAATACTAGCGCATCGAAGTTCATGAATCCCTGGTAAGCACAGGAAAATAGCAGGCCCATCAGAATCCAGAAGCCAAGAATAAATTTGCTTCGGTAGGATTCCAATTCTATGCGCGGGAGGCCTCCTTGTCCAATCAAAAGCTTTCCCCTTGTTTCAACGCCCTTCAAGAGACTCCAGATAAAGGTGATCCATGTAAACTTGTACGGATAATGAACAAGCATGACAAGATGTGCGAGAGCCAGGGAGCAAGTCAAGTACAGAAGCAAGCAAGTCCATACGATGAGGTTAAAAGGTGATAATAAAATATCTGCCTTCAATCGCTTCAGGCCTGCAACATTTTCAAGTTTGACCAGGATGAATGTCCACGTATTCTCGTCATTACTAATCGGGTAATTGCTATGGCAGCCATAGAGTCCCCGGGCCACGGACGTGTAAATATGTGGCTCTCGTGCTGCGTTCCAAAAAGATGGCGTCACGTTTTGATGACGCAATACGAAGAAACGCAGGGCGGATATGCTGCTACATGCTTGACTGTACAAAATGTGCCTTTCTTCCATTTCGTCGTAATCCATGGTGAAGTCATCCGGATGAATCCTCCAGGACACTGCCTTTCCGTGATCGATAGCTTTTACATAGATGTCCCAACTTATCTCCGCGCAAGCGCCGACGGGACAAGTGAAATAGAATGTTGCAAAGGAGCCTTTGACGTTGTTCCAGTAATTCACGGCAAAGTCCTGGGTGATCCTGTTGATTTTTTCCCCGCAGTACCAGCAGTAGAACCATCCCGACACCGATGCATCGGATTCTATCACGGTCATATCGGTACGGAAAATGTACAACGCGGGACAATTATCCAATAGAATCAAGTCATATAGAATTCTTCGCGGCCCCTGAGGAATAATCCCATTCAAATTTTTGTCTTCATGACTGCCTGGAAAAAAGACATACGCGAAGTGCGGAAATACCTTCCAGGCAGATAGGCTTCTACATTGTACTCTATCGAAGCATGCTGCGGTCGTCAAAATGTTATTTACTGGAATCGTATAATCTTTGAGGACCGAAGATGAAAGTACAATTGCCAGAACGGAACATTTGGTTGCCGATGTCTTGAAAATTCCTTGTCGCCAATTCTTGCTCGGGTTTATTGGATCCACAAGAATCAGCGGTTGACTCTTATATTTCCAGTGAGAGTTGAAATGCAAAATGTAGGTGATGCAGGAATCAGCTAAGCGCAGGAATGGGGCGAGGTCTGTGGCAATATTTTGGTTATTTATTTGGTTTGGGACGCACTGAGTTGTGCCGAAAGTTATGACAACCAAGAACGCCGTCGCAAGTATCATTTTTATCAGTCATTACAGCCAGCACAAAATGTCAAATAACACTTGTATTCATAACATTTTCAATACTGTAAAGCCACTATAGACAACACGCTTTGTTCCCCTGTGCTTTCCGACAAAAGTTTTATTTTTCTAAAGCACCCTTCCCTTCTGTTTCTTCTCACGAAATATTTTCTACTCCACGTCCTTCTTCTGTCATTTTTGCAGCTGTTTAAATTTTTAATTGTTATGTGTACCTATTTGAAAATGGTCGGCTGTGGAGGGGGCTTTTTTACCGGAAAAAGCTATGACGTCACTTGCCTTTACGTGCAAAGGAAATTGGAGCTAACGTGACGTCATAACTGGGCCGGGCCACGGGGCACTGGCAAGCCAGAGTACATATGTATATGTATACTTATTTTTTACCTGTTTTAATGTGATTAACGCATTCGTACGTTCGGAATTTGTGTGCCAACTTGCTTTTTCTTATTCAGGGTCATTGTTATTAATTGTTATAACTTCAAAATAGACTTCTAGCAGAACTATTGCAAAAAATGTGCGCGCAGGGAGAATTTTGTGTGCAAATAAAAGTCGCAAATTACATTTTCCGCTATGCCACGTCGATCTGCTGGCATACTCATAACTATAGCACTTCAATTAATGCTGTACAAGTGTTCAATTCGACAATGGAGTATGGAGTAATAATGATGGTGCCTATTAACATAATTTTTAATTGTTTGTGTCATTACTTATACAATCAATCAATACCTGTCAGTAAGCCACAACAAAATGTTATGTCTGCAGTAGGGTCAGTCCGCCTAACGGTGGCAGTTGCCCTATAGGTGACAATCGCTCCGTGTAAGCACAACGTATGAACAAATATTATTTTTTGAGTGCTGCACTATTCAACCTGAGGTAATGCAAATGTCCAATTATTTTTGGCGCGAAATTCAAATTGACGCCAGAGAACGACCAGCTGCAATTGAATAACTTCCCCGATTAAACTCAGCAGCCAATTTCCGTTAACAAATTCCACTTTTTTCTCCAGAGAACGGTTTCCACCAGAACCAGCTTATATTTGACGAATATCTTTCTTCTTATAAGTGCTTTAAAAATTGTGCTGTGTCACCTTTAGGCGCACTCACCCGATGCTTATTGTGGCACTATGCAATTCATATAGGGTACATATTCATATGTATATGAAAAACACGGACAAATTTTTTCTGCTTGACTGAATACATTCTATGATCCTTGAAATGCTCTACACGCAAGGAGAAAAAGTTTCTTTTCTTTAGTTGCATGCATTTTTATAAAAGAAATAGTCATTTCTTTTATAATAAAATAATAAAAAGTAATAATAAATAGTAGTAGTAGTAATATAGTAATTTATATATATAGTATATATGTACTAATACATATAGTAATTTCCTTCTTTTCTTCCACAATAGTTACGAATTAATTAAAGAATTACGTGTTCTGACTTGGAAGAAAGGGAAGAACTTAGGGTGGGACGTGGCTGGAAAAAATCTGTAGAAGAAAGAGAAAAACCGAAGAAGAAAAATCATAAAAGATTACAACCACGTATTTATTCGTTGCATTGCCAATCGGTTAATTGTAATACCGCTTAAAATAATTATTATGTATATGTATAGTCGCTGGTAAAGTCAGGGTGGTGTTGGATTACACAAAATATTCTGGGATTACGGATTACGGATTTTTTCAAAAACAATTTTAAGTGGGATTACGGATTACGGATTACACGTCAAAAAATTCGGGATTGCAATTTGGGATTACTGCCTCTAAAAAATCTTGGGATTACGGATTTGGATTACAATTTCAAAAAAAATCCGGGATTAC
>JAQGBT010003213.1:0-20452 GCA_034698585.1 Disparrhopalites patrizii | reverse complement strand
TTGGTGAACTATTTTCCATATAGTTCACCTAAGGCAAATGGGGTATATTAAAACAAAAGGTGCAACCAGAGCTCAGGAAACTGGGCGGCTGGTGGGGATTTGCGAAATAAGCCTATCTCACACTGGCTTGCTCGCTTCAGGGTCAAAACGACTCTGAACCCCATAAAGCACAAACAAACACACAGGTTAATGGACTTACCAACCTTCATGATTATTCAGTAACATGTAGTATGCATGTTTTCTAACATGTAGTATGCATTTCACGTTTGCAGTCTCGAATGCTGGGGGTTCACTAACCTCGTTTCTGACATGCACATGTATTAACTCAATAGTTTTTGATCGAATTGGCAAATATATCGGATTAAAAAACTCATTTTTGTATGGCTTATCATTATTATATCTTACAGGCATTGAAGTTAGCATTGGAGCAGTTGTATCTCCAACAAACTGACTCTCAACAATATCGGCATACAGAAACAAGAAACTGCTACAGAAATAAATACCGGATACAAACTTTGCACGCTTTTTCACATTCTGTTTTTCGCTACAATGGGAAATGTTCTTTCGTCGGGATAAATAAACAATTGTTGTTCTATAAATGCATACGTAAATTTCCACTCCGAGCTCATGTGATCAAAATACTCTTGGAGAGTTCTATCTTTATAATAACTTGAATATTGGAAGACAACGCTGCCTTTTCGTACCGTCATAGCATGAAGCAGAAACTTTTCTTTCTCCAACATGTAACATTCTTGTGCAATTGCTTGTTATATGTACGTATCCCCTACAGTTTCACATCCTGTATGGAGACCCAGAATAGTCTTACATTTGTCTGACAGTTTAAGCTTCACGGATTGATAATAGTTACCAACGTTTACAAAAATTTCCATGTAAGAACTGTTTGAGATATTTATCCTTTTTAAATGTGGTCAAATAGTCACATCGTTCCTTCAACGTTTTATATCATATACAGCGGTATATAGTTAATTAAATAGTTATTGTCAATACTATATTTTTTCCTAGCGGAAAGTACCATTTGATCTGCTTCACTAATGTTCATTCCCTTCTGTTGGTACCACAAATTCCAAGAGTTTTTCACACTTCCGTATAAGTGTCTGAGATGCAGTGTATGTACAAGTTGTAAGTGCAACCTCATTGTCATTGTTATCTAATTCAATATTCTCGCTGCCTGTTAATTTCTAAAATCTGAAATCGTATTTGCGTCATGGTGGTCCGCCGACGCATTGTTCATCAAAGTTACAGTACACCCAGACATTTTGTTGGTCTATGCTCACTGGCAAGATTAATACTGAACGTCTACAAAAAAACCACTCCAGTTTTTTTAAACTTCACATGAAATTTAAAAACCTCGAGAAAGAATCGAATACCTAACCTACCACAGTCATCCAATAACTTACCTACCACGCCACCTTCCCTGCGGCAATTTACCTACGATTTTCATCGAAATATATATTGCCATAAAACTCATATACCTTTCCTTTCACCATACACCTGAAGCTGTTTGCATAGAATGCATGTAAATGAAGCTGTGTATATTTCCTGCATACACTCGAAGCTGTTTATATATATAATGGTTATACCTGAAACTGTACATATTTTTTGTGTGCGGTACCCTTGGATTAGACACTTTATAGCACGTATGTATTGTCATGTTATGACTGACAGCTTGGTCGCGACGGAGACGCGACCAGGCTGACAGTCAAAGCATGACATCACCCTTTGTTGTAACGGGTTTTTTAAAAGCGGGAAAGGATGTCCAGAGGAAATACAATGGCAAACTGATGTTCGTTTTCCCTAAAATTCTTTTTGCTGTTGAATAGATATTTTCTTCTCATTTCGCATAAACAATGCAATTTTTTGCTTTTCACGTTGTCTTGCCTTTTTATCTTTTCTCATCTTCTTTCCAATTTTACCAGTCGCAATCTTTCCATTCTTTTCCTTTACAATCCTGGTTCTATTATTTACTCTTAGTATAATTTGCATATCAGTCTGCTCCGGCTCCTCCTCCAATTTCGGCGACTCCACCTTCTTTTCTGTCTCCATCTTCTCATTGTTTATTATTTGCTTTCCTGTACTGCTCAATTCCAATCACATCAACCATTTCAGATGGCGTTGGGGTGTTTATTTCATAAATGTTGGACTGATCAACCACATTTTTCTTTAAAGTTTACTTTGAAATAGCTGATTTAAGAGATTCGGTGGATATTTCACTCAGTACATCTTCTATGTCTCGAAATATAGAATTGACATAATACTGGCCATTTAATGAGGAATCATCAACTTCAACTGGTGAACATTATTTCGCCAATTTCCTTGAACGCCACTATCCCTTTGACCCTACGTAGACATTCGAAAAGCAGGAGGCATCTTATTACACTTCATCATGGGATCACAGTGATACCGCAATACATACAACTAATATCACGATTTTTATCTCTAACAGAGCGCAAGTTATTATCATTCCGAATCTTGTATAAAGCTGTAACATTAACTTCAAATTCAATCCCGAACACCTCAACATCATATTTATGAATATGCTCCAAACTAGTGAGTCAGCTACTGTTGGATTATTTCCTAATCTTTGAGCCACATTCTGATCAACATCCCGTGATATCCCTCTTAAAAGAAAATTTAGCCGCCTATCCTCGCTCATGTCAGGATTCATGCGATTGAAAATACTCATTTTCTTATACACATAATATCATGGAGTATCTACACCCAGCACAAACTTCGCAATTCGATTTTCTTGTTCACCTAAAATCCGATCATTGGGCTCAGAAAAAATATTGTTTAATTAGGGTCGCAAACGCACGATATCGTTGAGCCAAGTTATTAGCTTGCAACCCCACAATAAATTGATTCTTAGAGAATGACCACCAGTCTATTGCACTGTCCTGAATAATATACTACATATTTTCCAGGTTCCAACGATTATCCAGTTCATAATGTTCACAACGAGAATTAAACGCAAACAGCCAATTAACGGTTGATGTTTTGCCATCAAACGTTAGCAAATTGTCCTGTATCCGCTCGGGATGAAAGTTAGCCATAATGTACTCTTCAATCAATAAAACGGGGCAAAGGCAAATGCGAGAGGACGGGTTTTCTTTAGGCTTTCTACCAGACTGTATTAAATTATGGATTAAATGGTAACCTTCGAGTATAAAAATCTACTAATTACTCATGAATATAAATAATACATACATTCGCAGATAATGATTCAAAAGAATGTAAATGAACTGCATTTTATCGTAATGAATTTACCATACGTACATAAATAACCAAGTGATTATGCGAAATCCACTCAGATGTTTGAAAACCATAAGGAATGACCAATTCAAAATGAATATTTTTTCTAAACTCTTTAGAAAGTTTTTTACTTTACGCAGATTACCATAAACAATGATCACATCAACTATTAAATTTTTTGCCATGAATTTAAAGCAATTTTTTCAGAAATTATGAATTGAGAAATTAAATTCCAATTTACCAAATTAAATTAGGTTATATTAAATTCACCTCAGTTTTACCTAAGGTTAAAATGATACCACTACAATTTAATTTATCAAAATTATGTAGAAAAATTGATCTCAATCAGCTTAAAAGAAAACACCACGCTATAACCAAGTAAATGGTACAGTCAATGGTTAAATCAGACAACCACGAAATCGCTCACTTTTTTTATGAACTAATAATAATTAGTAATCACAATGTGCATCAAAAGTTACCCAAATTAACCACAATTGACTACAATGTCCAAAAATTCCACAATTTCAGGACTCAAAATTAACCAAAATGATTTTTCGAAATATTGAAATATAAATATTTATCATTTTTTGATAATATTTATACATGAATTTGATCAAAATGACGACAATGTGAAGAGGTATCAAAAATTACCCGAGTGCCTTGTCATAAATTAGTATAGGCCATCTATTATAATAATAGATGTTCTCTGTTAATTAGTATAGGCCATCTATATAATAATAGATGTTCTCTGTTAATTAGTATAGGCCATCTATTACAATAATAGATGCTCTCTGTTAAAATGAATTCATCATTCAATATTGCTTGTCTTTTATAATAAAGACATTATTTTTGCTCCTCATAAAATTACCTTTATTTTGGTAATTTTGCCCCCATTCTTCGTATTTATGACAGTATATGAACCCATATGTACATGCCATGCTAAATTCCTATTCGAAGGGTACCCTACAGCTTTGACCCCCCTTCGGCCTTAAAAAACTGTATGTCCCACACTACTATGTTACTCCCGTTTCTCTTCAATTCTTCCATCGTCATTATGACGTTCGGGCTCTCTGTACTTTCCGATCCAGACTTTTTTTTACTTGTCAAATGCAGCGTCTCCCAGAAATTGCTTGACTCGTTTTTCTGCCTCTTCGAGCTTCTTTTCCACCAATTCCATCTGTCCTCTTTTGACAATTCTTTGTTTGACTTTTCCCTCCCTTTGCCAATGTTCCAAGAAGTGTCCTGCCCCTGCTTGTGCTACCCTCTGAGGCCATTTCCTCCCCTCCCCATCCCTCATTCCTTCGTCAACTTTCCTTCATATTTCTGTTCCCTCAGAGTTCGTCTTCACTCCAACTCATTTCATTTTCTGCAATACTGCAGTCGGAACATGACTCTCCCCAGAGTCCCTTAAAAGCGGGATGATCCTTACATTCTCTACATCTCATTCCGCCCGAAAATTCCACGTCGCATCGGGGAAGTGACTGAGTCAAGGCCAAGAACAAATCTACCTTTTCTCCCTATCAATCTTCTCCTCCTCGATTCTTTTTGATTATAAAATCTTTCCCCGGTTTCCCCTTCCATGAATGACTCTATGATTCTTGAGGGAAGAGAGGATGTGCTCTCCTCAAAGCCAAGGACTTTTGAGGTGGTGTTAGCTCAGATAAGAAAGATATGTGGTCCTCGCACGGACCCCACAAGGAGCATTAGATATGCAGAACGCGTTTCCCACGCCTCCTCAGTAGAAAATAACAAGAAGTTGACTATATTTCTTTTGAGCTAAAAGAACTCTCTCTCTTTCTCTCTCCCTTTCCTTGTCTCTCCCGGGCGGGATGCAATGTGCTATCACTTCGGGATTTAAAAAACTGCTCATTGTAACTTACTTTGATCCTTGTGTACATACCCCCACAGTGTTTTTATACCAACAAATGTGTAGTAGGTGAAGGTAAGGGAGAGGGGAAAGAGGGAAAGGAAGAGATTTTCTCCTGGCTCTGGCTCCAGTCCAAGTGACTATTTTCATAAATTAGTTCCATCGGACTAGTCCATGTCCTTTCAGCTACCTACTTGTACTCCTCCAACCTTTTCCCATGAGGTGAAAGGGGTGACCTGACTTTTTAGAACAGAGTTCTGATTTCTTTCATTCCTCCCCTTTCTCCTTCCTCTTTTACAGCCAACCATGCCGTTTGGCTGTAACGGTGAGTAGAGAATGAATTTTCGGCACACATGCTCTTGCATATGTTTTATCATCTTCCAGATTGACTTTCCCTCCTCCTCATCCTCCTCCTTCTCGTCCTTCCCCTCGCACACACACACAAAGACACAGTTTCTGCAGTGACGGCAAAAACGTTACAACTACACCACTTGTGTGTCACATTCTTCTTTTTTCTTCACTTGGACTCCTTTTTGGTCCCAAGTATTTACTTTTGTTTGCTTTCCTCCTCCCCCTGCTCTCCCACGCTTTGGAGAAAGGGTTGGTGAAGAAAGGGAATTCCAGCATCTTTGTCCCTCCTCTTTCTCTCTCTCCCTCTCCCTCTCTCTCTTGAATAACTTTTTCCTTGTGAGGAGAGGAAAAACGTGGAGGAGAAGGAGGAGAGAAATCTCTTAAAGATAAAGATTTATTCCATTTTTCTCCCATGTCCTTATTATACTCGGGCTGTGTCTCTGCCGGGGAGACAAGTAGCACTCAAAGCTTTTAAAGACGAAAGGCTTGTTAAGAGTGTAATAGTTTCAAGAACCTTCTTTCTTTTCTGTCCTTTCTCCCCTTGCCACAGGAGCCTGTAAGATGTTCTGTTGATTATATGAAAAGAAGAGGAAACTATCGTCCTCTCACAACCACTTGGACTTGCATATAAAGAAGGGAAAGCAAAAACATCAAGGAAGTTGAAGAGACAAGATTTTCCCGTGGTTTTTGGTCTACGTTTTTTCTTTCTCTCTCTCTCTCGCTCTCTCTCCCTTACTTTTCTCTCTCTCTCACTTTTTCTTCTTCCTGTTCTCCCTCACTCCTTCGAGTTTTTTAGTTGGACTTCCCATTGCAATCCGTCCTTCCTTTTTTTCTACCTTCTGATCTTCCCATTCCTTCTGCTTTTTCCTTTTTCCTTCACATACTTTCCTTGCAAAATGGCTCATCCTTTCCTGTTTTCTCTCCTCCAAGAAATCAGTTCCATTCTTTCCCGTTTGTGTGTGAGACAGAGAGAGAGAGAGAGAGAGAGAGAGAGAGAGAGAGAGAAAGAAAATGGAAGAGAGAGAAGGGAAAGGGAAATCTCCGGGATTGCGAGGAAGTACACAGTGCCGAGTGGGAGTAGTTGCATTTGGTGTAGTATTTTTTTCTTTCGCCCTTCCTGGTGACTGGCCTAAAAGAAAAAGCCGGAGGAATGTATGTATTGGAAACTTGCCAGCCAAATGTCTTGTATTTATAGGGAGAAAAAAATGGGATAATGTGTATGTTACTTGTACCCAGACTTTTTTCTTCCTATGTACAACTCACTATTTGCCTATTACAAGTACAGGGAGAAGTGAAAGAGGACCTAACTCTCACTTTCCCCTTGTCCTCTCTCTCTCTCCTGTACTTCCCTGTTACGTTTCACTTTACCTTTCTCCCTCTAACTTTCTTCCAACTCATCCCTTTCTTACATCTCATCCCTTTCTCTGGAGCCCCCAAACGGGTGCGTTTAAGTCAAAACTTACAAATATTTACATATGGGTACGCACATGTTTTTAGAATCACATTTTTTTGACGCATTTGTGCTCAGTGGGGTACAATTTTTACTGCTTTAGGTGTTGAATGTATGTATGTATATCTGTATCAATTAAAAACGTGATAGAAAAAGCAAAAACTGGATTCCACGAACTGCCATTCAGAGCGGAGTGTTGAGATGCAGGGGAAAGTAGAAATCCGTGGTTAACTCTTGAACTCAAGGTAGCTTTAGAAAGAACATTTCCCAACACTCGTGGCTGAAGAATAAAGGAAGAAAATTTTAATATCAAAGGTGACTCTTTAATTGAAAATTTCCCTCTGAAATTTAACGGCATTCTTGGGTTACACGAGGTCGGGTGGTGGAAACGTCTTGGGGAAGTTGGAAGCTATATTGGAGAAAAATCCGTTGAAGGGTCTAAAGAGTGAAGAGAAAGTTTGCTTATAAGCAGATGCTTTTATAGACATTCGTATTCAAATTTGTGGGGGAAAGAGAGAGATGGCAGATTGAAATAGGACGGATTGGAAAAGCTACCTGCTCTTTTCTTATACCGGGAATTTTTTCCCAGGGAGTATGAAATCCTGTTGTATAATCAGAATCTTCACACCAGAAAGATTCCATTTTTGCTCCTTCCTATTCCCCATCCAAGTCTTTGACGCTATCCAATTATTCTGCTCTCCCCTACAAGAACGTCTTTCATCTCCCATTCTCCCCCTTGTTTTCTCTTGCACAAAGAAAACATATATCTTGCTCCCAATGGAAAATTGGAATGTTCTTGGAGCAGCGAATGGTGAATGAAGGCCATCATTTGTTGCTACGCCTGATTCACCGGGAAAAGTAGGGCATTTCACATGTTCAGTAATTACGAGGAATTCCTGGAGACAACACAAATATCCTCGCCGATTTGTATGATCTTTGACCCGTTTTTTTTTAAGGACGTTATTATTCTCAGAAATTTCATTGGACAGAATTAATACGTAGATGTATTTGAGAACTCTCGAGAATATTCACTTTCTCACTTTATCAAAAACTGATCGAGTCAACGGGAATTGGGAGGAACATGGAAGATTCAGGCACGCGCTTACTATTCATGTATAAAGCTGATGGAAATGATATTTGCAAGGAATCTCTCCCTCTATCTCTATGCCTTAAATGCATCCAAAGGAATAAGAAAGGGTGATTTGCCGGGGAAAGTGGGAAAGTGGAGAAAGGATACGGCGTGGTGAATTCACGGGGGTTCCTGAGACTTTTCTCAGCTCTCGCTTTCTCTTTGCATGTAGCTTCTTTCTTTGAGCGCCCCATCGTAACCGAAAGACTTTCTTTTTTCCGTTCCCCCCGTGTTTTTTTGAGAAATGGGTGCAGAGCTGTGTAACAAATGTGGGTGAATTTTTCCTATTATCCACAACAAGCTTACTACTTACGAGAACAAAAAAAAGACGCTGAAACTTTTTTTGTCTTATACGAAAGAAACAAGTGCATTTAGTAACACTTGAGGAATATATTGGACAACTTTTTCCACTTTTTCATGGGCATACATTCTTCTTTTTTTTTGGTGGGAAGAGAAAAAAAGTTGATTCCGTATTATATATAGTGAACAGCTGGATGAGATCTTAGTGGTTTTCCCATTTTACTACATCTACATATAATTTTTTTTGTGGTGATGGCCATTGGTTTGCCTTTATGACTATTCTCTTTATGAGTCCCTCACTCTCCAAGCCATGCTTTTGATGGGAAATTTAACATACTTTCCCTCCTTTTGCTCCATGTACTCTTCTCTCATACATTCCGCCCGAAAAATAGTTTCAACAGAGGGAATGAAAGGGAATGAGGAGCCCTTAGAAGGAAGGAAGGATATGATAGGAGGAAGAGGACGAAGGGAGAGACGAGATGGTGCTGAGTTTCTTAAGATGCTACCGAGAAAACTTAGACATAACTTGATTTTGCCCTCTGAGGAAGGGAAGGGAAGTCCTCAGCAACTTTAGTATAATAAAAATACATAAAGGAAAAACAAGGTTTAATGCATAATAGGGCTGCGAGATCCCGCCATAAAAAATGAAGCTGTTTCTTCTTTCAGTTTCGTTGAGTACTCCAGATAGTACTTACGGAGAGACTCGGGATAAGCAATTTCACAATGTTTTGGACGAGGGAATCCCCCTGCTCGTGTGACCATACATGTGAATGTAATAGCACTTTGTTTACGCTCAAGTAGAAAAATGGGGGTGGCGGGATTATTGGGGAGATAAAAAAAAGTGTCCATAAAATCATCCATCTCCACGTAAGGCACTTTTCCCCCTCAAAAAAATCCTCACGTTGCTCTTCCTCCTACTTTTTGTTGAGTGGAACGAATTTTGATGACGGCGTAAGGGCAGAAAAGTTATTTGTGCGGGGAGAGAGCTCCTGTCCCAATGAATTGGGTTGAGTCAAGCCTCTCTATATGTATTGATGCATAATAGAATTGTTGTTTGGACACGGTATAATGAACAGGGATATTGTTGGACGGGGATTGTAGTAAAAAGTGTGGAGATGATTTAATTTTGAACTTGGGAGAAAATGTTTTTTCTCTCCTCCTCCGCCTAATCCACTTGGCTCAGAAGATTCTGGGCAGGTTTGTGGACATGTAAACTCGTTCATGTATCCATATACATTTTAATAAGTTTCCCATGGAAAATCATTCAGTTTTCTCCTTCCCAAACTTGCTTCTTCTTCCGAAATAACTTTGCGAAAGTTTTCCCTGCGGTGCGGTGGCAGAGAAAGGAGACGACATTTTTTTAATGCCTACACATTCAACACTCGGTGGCTGAGGGAAAATGTTTCCGTTTTGGCGATGACTTTATTATGCGGATGGGAAGGAGCATGATTAAAATCCGACGCAGGCTTGCTCGCATTCTGCGGGAAGAGAAGTCCTCCGAATGCAATCATAAACGAAGGTCAAAGCAGTCCGAATCAAAATATCTATCTTGGATGGATATTTTCTATATAGTGGATTCTACATTCTCGATATACTGTGCTATTTCCACCGGAGAATAATAAAAGCAGTGCTGAGGAAGGAGTTAAGGAAAGCAGCTTCCATCCGCAATATGTCATGCATTCCCAGTCAAAATATCTAAGAATTTCGTCTGGCGAAGAAAAAGCTTTTTATATGCAATAAACAACTGCCACCCCGCACTGTGTCATGGAATTATTTTCATCTTACATAAACTCAATTATTACGCATTTGTTGCGAGTGCCAAAGGAAAAGGACAATAAAGGCGATCGGGGTAGTGAACAAATGTGCAGATCCTGGAGTTGTGTGTCAGCCGCAGGGGAGTAAATTTAGGACATTCCGTTTTTAAAATAAAAAGTGAAATATGTGGAAAGGAGGAATTCTGGGAATGCCGTTTGGGGATGAGATCGGAATTGATTTGATTTAGAGTACAGCTTGGAAACCAAATTGGTCTACCTCTGCCTCTCCTTCCAGCTTCCATTCCTCACTTTCTCCTCTCGACTCCCACCAACATCATCTTCCTTGTGAATGTGAAGGTGATTTCTTCCCTCATAATGTCCTCAGGTATTTCCTTCTCTGCACGTTGGACATCCATATCTGACCTGCAAATTCATGTCGACATTTGATAGGAGAATAAATGATGCATATGTGCACATTCCACATACGTATTAGTTGTTGAGAAACTTATTTGGTATATCTACGGGGAAGTGAATGGGATCAAAGATGATCATTTTATTTGATTTTCAAGCAAAGTTTTCCTATCTCCAAGAATTCCTTTCCCTCTTGTCAACTTCAATTGTGCGGTCAAAAGTGCGTGTGTGCTCCGAACTTTCCCTCCTCCGACCATGTCATTGAAACTCGGATCTCTCTTTCCATCTTTACTTTCTCTCCTCCATTTTGGGCCTCCCCTCTCTCTCTCTCTCGCTCTCTTGCTCTCTCTCTGTCTCTCTCTTCCAGTCTCCTTCTCCTTTCTCTATCCCTCTCTCCTCATCCTTCTGCAGTAGGACCCTTTATTTCTGACTGTCTTCTCTGTTTTCTCTGTCTTCCTCATTCTCCCTCGGCTTCCTCTTCCTCGGACCAGTGAAAAGTTCTATCTTGGGGCAAACATACGGCAAGCGAGAAAGTGCATTGTATATGTATTTATACGGAAAGTGCGCTTTATCAAAATGTTGGTGATAGTGAGAAATCAGTGACAGCCGCTGCTCCTCCTCCAGCAGAAGGCCATCCTCGGCCTTTTTCAGAGCAAGTGAGAGTGAAATCAAAGGAAAAGGAAGGAAGAAGAGAGCCTCCTTGGATTTCTCCAGGGACTCAAAGGAGGCCAAGTCAAAGACGAAAGTTTTGCAGAGTGCCAATGATTTGAGCTTTGAAAATGCTTTCTCTCCTAAAATCCAAGGCTTAAATTGGTTATTAAGGCTCTACAAATGGCCGTCATCATCCTCCGCTTGTTTGCGAGATTATTTCCCTTTGATTCGCCCCTCAAAACACTTCTTCTGTTCTCGCTCAACCCATAAACTTGCAGCAGATTCTTCTTCAACTTATTTCACGTGACTAACAAGGAATTGCCTAATTACTGCGTCTCACTCCGGAAATGAATCCCCTGTACTTTGGAAGGAGCCTCTGACTCCTCCACTGAATTCTCTGTTCAGAAAAGGCTCTTGGAATGTGTGCTCTCGGAGAATCTTTGCGCGAAAAACTCATCCATGCCCTTCTTCGTCAGAGACTTTTGTACTCAGAAACTCCTGTTCCTTTGCAACTCTTTGTCCTTTCATACATGAATGTGTGACCCCCTAAGACAAGTGAATATGAGCGTAGTGCAATAATTTTGTGGAAATTAGATCGTGAAAAGAATACTTTATTATTCTTCTATAGAAAATACTCAGGAGGAATCTTTTAATGGCAGTTTTATAGATAAAAGCAGAGGAATGCATAAAAGAGCGGCCACTGAGGGTGCCATCTTCTTCGTCCTCGTCATATCCTCTGCTTGCGGATCCCTACAAACTGTTTCTCGACCAAAAGTCAGGGGAAACTTTGAAGACCGCACATTCGTGTTACATATAGATACATATATCCATGAACATATACTTATACATAATTACAGCTGAATGCCAGGATGCTTTGAGTCACTTTTATCTCTTTCTGGGGACTTTCCCGTTACTCACCAATTGAAAATTGAGGCTTTCTACTTCCACCACAGAAACTTATAGAGGGTGATGAGAGAGGCAAAAAATATGGGGAAAGGGGAGAGAGAAGGATTTCATGCTGAAAGAAACTAATAATAAGTAAAATAGTAATGCCATCATCATAACTGTGTGTGTGTGTGTATTTGTTGGTTTCTGGACAGAAGCCAACAACTTCTTAAGTCTTTCGCACGGACATGTACAGTCTGTTACAGAAGACTTGGTGTCTATAGAGATTTGCATGTAATGCTCCTATTATGAGTAGTTCCGTACATCCTAAATCCATACCTACACGCTCTCTGTCTTCAAAAAAAGCTCGCTTTCCCCGAACTTTTGACTGGAGAAAGTGCTCTGTGTATGTATGTACTTACATACATAAGCGTAGGAGGAAGCGTGTGGGTAAAGGAGAGAGAGGCTTAAAATTTCCCTGGGCCAAAAAGCCTTCGCAAACTTTTCCTGAATCACATTTCATTTGTGTAAATGTGGGAGTTGTTATAGGGAAGACGGGGATGGAGAGGGAGCCAAAATAACTTGGTTTATTTGAGGGTGGAAAAAAATTTGATATCCACCTACATTGACAGCGGCGTGTGGAATAAATGCAGGCGCTGATATGGATGGATTGGGCTATATATTCCACTCTAACAACCCCTTCACTACAGCTCCATAGCTCTCTCGTACAATGTTTTCCCTCAACATCTCACTCCCTCCTGCCAGACGGAGCAAAGGAAGGTAAAGGGATGATAGAGAGGGAGAGAGAGAGAGCGAGGAGACTGAGGATGCAACGTGAGGATTAAGAATTGAAGGGCTCCTTGGGGTATCATCGCCGTCGTTGAACACGTACATTTACACGTTCCTACAAGGCTGAATTAGATATTTGACGGCTTACAGTCAGACCCACGACCACTTCATCTCTCTCCCTCACACTTGCCCCCATATACCACACGTTTTATTACCGGCTTGTCCTCCGTCAGTCAAAATTTATGTACGCCCGTTGGTGGCGTCCGAAGAGAAACCATGCCCTTTGATTCCGGTGCAGGCAGGTTGAGGTGCATTAGGTATATAGTGATGCATTAGGACGGAGAGGAAGGCCCTGGATATGGACGGAGGAAGGTCTTTGGCAGGAGTTTATGGATGCATTCGGGGATGAGTCTGGAGATATGTTAGATATGTTGGGCAAGGGCGTGGGCTGGGATGCAAGGAGGGATTGGGCAAGGGGAAGGAAGGTGTCCGACTACAAAGAATAACTAAGATGGATAATAAAGAGGGGATAAATGGGTGAATGTACTTGTGAAGAGATATGGGGGGAAATCAAGGGAGTGTAATAGAAAACAAATGATGTCGTAAAAGTTGATTAGGGAGAAATTCGCTACATCTACAGAGCCCAATCCTTCCACAATGAATACACACAGAACCAAAGACAGCTTTGGGGGAAAGAAAGCATTTCTGCTCCACAGATTGTATTCCTTGGCAAAGTTTTCTCTCCTAGACGTGCTTCCATGTTCACTATGCGCATACAAGTTTTTTGGGAGGAAGAAAATGCATGGCTGCTCTAGCTTAATTGTTTTAAATGAACATTAAACTGACTTGAGTTGTTAAAGATGCCTGATTCTTGTGTTTCCAGATTCCCGAGCCTTTGAGAAGAATGATGGACGAGCGTCCTCGTCGTCCTTGTTGGGAGGGACGCGGGGGATGCTGGACGAGAGGAATAGCAGTGTGAGCAAGAACTTGTCGAGCAAGAGACTGGAAGGAGGTGGTCACGGCGGGCATTTGGACTTGCCCTGGATGGACATGACCTCGGGGACGACCCGACCCACGAGCAGCCTGAACTTCCCTCACGGCCACAGACACGGCGGCGGATCCGCGGCTGCTCTCCTCCTCACCTCGGCCACATTTCCGCCTTCCTTCATTCCGCCCTCGTCCTCATCCTTGTCACATCAGCTCTCCGGAGGAGCCTCATCATCAGTATCATCCACATCATCAAGCTCTTCTTCGTCTCGCGGGGCTGGAGGAAGGAAGGAGCAGCACCTGCTGAGCAAGAAGAAGAAGATGATGAGTGATGAGGAGGAGCCCTTGAAGGATGAGCCACTGGAGCCGCTCTTCTTGCCCTCGTCGACTCGCATCGTTGGACCATATTTTGAGACTAACCGAACCACCGTGAGTATTGCGGCCAGAGCGGGACAGAAAGTCCTCCTGGACTGCTCCGTGGCGCTTCTTCAAGGCAGAACTGTAAGTCAGCCTCAAAACTTTCTCCCTTTCCTTTCACACCTCATTTATTTCTGACTATTTCCCTTCTCTCATGCTCACACAACTTTTTTAGTGCTCAAACAAAGGTAAAAAATGACACAACGCCTTCCATGGCTAGCTTCAAGGCTGCTGCACCTTCCACATTCTCTCAACTTTCCTAGGACGTTTAAAAATTCAGGATTTGTTTTCATATTGAAACGTTCTCTAAAGAATTTCCTCCGCGATGTTTACCGAAATGTCCTAAGGACTCGTTTATGTTAGTTGCCGCAATAATTATGTTTGTGGGACATTGCAACAAAAACAACATTGGACTACTGCGTCATTGTTTTTCGAATCATTTTATCTTGTTTTTTTATAAAATACTTCCCGTTTCCCTCATTTATGGCTTTTCCAGTCCGTGCGCTTCTCCTATTTAATAACCTTAAAAGACGTTGGATGCTGAGAGGAAGGAGAGATTTCCAAGTCCCACCATAACCGCAACACCAAAACTACGTTTCCTCATTGCTTTTTTTTGCATTTCCTTTTTGTTCTTCTCTCTCTCTCTCTCTTTCAAGAATATGGCCAGTGTTCAACTCTTACAGACCGTCACATGGGAGAATTTGCATAAATATCGTGTAAAGCTGAATTAGTATTTAGAGCGAACACGAGTGGGAATATGGGAGAGGAAGGGGAGAAGTAAAGGAAAAGAAGCGAAAACATTTTATGAGTCAGTTTACAGTCAATGTTACTTTGGGCAAGAGCTTCCCTTTCCTCACACGCCCTCGAGTATGATCCTTCCGTCCGTCCTCGTTCTGTATATGTAAGCTCCATATGCACGTAGACTGCTTGAGCCTTGGTGGATGTGTGTGAGGAGGAAGGAGTGGAAACATCCCATAGAATCTCCCCCAGTACAAAACTGGATTTCAATTTACATAAAACAGCAATAGCCCCACTACAACATAACTACTCTGGCCTGTGTGGGAAGTCCCAGCAGCTCAATGTGGGCTGGCAGAAGGAGGGAGAGAAGGCGAGAGAAAGAGAAAGGTGAGCGAGAGAGACAGGGAAAGGAAAGAGAAAGTGGGAGAAAGGGAAAAGGACTAATCTCACATCAAATGTGATTCCCTTTTGGCGTTTACGATTAGTTTCTGCAACAAAATCATCGGCCTCATGCACTTGCGTCTTTTCCTCTTGTCATGATGAGAGCGAGAGAGAGACTCCATCCCAGACTCCATCAATTCCACCTACACTCATCTCCCGACAACAACGACAACAATATGTTCGCTGTCACATGCTTTTTCCTTATCCTTTCTCTCTTTCCCTCTATCTCTCTTTCTCTCTTTCTCTCTTTCTCTCTTTCTCTCTTTCTCTCTTTCTCTCTTTCCCTCTTTCCCTCTTTCCCTCTTTCCCCTTTCCTCTCCTTTATCACCCACCTCTCTCTTTCTCCATCCTTTCTCCCTCACCTCAATAGCAGTCTCTCTCTCTCTCTGCTTTGTCTTTCCTCTCATTTTGTCTCGATTTCTCATCTTTACAATTTCCCCATTTAGCCCGTGTTGTCCCGACTTTTGTTGTTGCGTAGATTTATTTGACCATGCTTTCCATGCATGTAAAGGATCCACTTATTCCCTTTGTCTCCCTTTCCCCTTTTAATTGCCCGACTTCAGATCGTTGACGTGAGAGTCTCTTCACAGACAGAACGTTCATGTTTATATAGATAGATACACGTAATTATCCTGAGCATTCCCATTGCTTCCTCTCTCTCCTCATGCTCTCGGCCATATGATGATTGCTTTCACTGTGTACAGAGACGGAGAGAGAGAGACAGAGGCTTAGTTCCAATCTCTTTTTTCTCTTTTCACCTTCTCTTTTACTGGCAATCATTCGTATGTTAATATCCGTGCTTCACTTCAGTTGGGGCAATTCAAGTTCCTCCCAATGGCACATTGCACATTAGTGCTCACTTCGCCGGATCATTGATGTATGTATATATTTACGAAAGCGTATATGTCCCGTGGACATAGCCAAACTAGTTTTTTGGGAGCCAGCGTTACTCTTTCCCTGTTGTTATGTACACATGCTAGGTATTAATTGTCACGAATGTACATAAGTATAAGTGTTTAACTAGCAACTATTGTAAGCTAAAAGGAAATAGGAGATCACGGGGGAATATGATCTATCCGGAGCATATTTGTTCCCGGGTGTTTTAAAGAATTAATCATGTTCAGTGAAGTAAATAAAAGATTCAAAATGAAATCAATCCTCTGCTACAATCGTCCAGTCTCGGAAGATGCTTGGACTTGGTCGCACAAACACAACGGCGGGTTAGATTGGCAAACAAATGTGGGGCAGTGGTATTTTAGTTGTACGGGGAAAAACAATTAAGGAGAAAAAAACCTCTCCCACGCTCTTTGTGCGAGGGAAAAGGAAAAGGGAATTTGGTACTTTCTCCGGCGCACCCTTTCTAAGCTTCCCGTCTGTACACAAGAACATGGAGAGGGAAAGGAATTATTAGCTCCAGAGCACTTTCCTCCTTTCTCCCTTCTATTTAGACGGCCAGAGAAAAACATATATTGATTCTGCAGTCATAAAAAAAGGGTGAAAAAAACTGAAGAGGACTGTCCATGCAGATAGAGAGGGAGAAAGAGCGGGGAAAGGAATGAAAGGAGCATCTTCTTCCTCATCTAGGGCCAGGCCAGGACTGTGAGGCTTTCTTCAAAGACTTCCCTTTCATTCCGCTTTCCTTTTCTTCCTTAGAAAGTGACCAACAGAGCAAAGTTGTTGTTGTTCGACCTGATTGAATGGGTCACGCAAAGACTCTTGTACACTGGAGAAGCGCAAACACTCTAGTGATTAGTGTCATGTGCGAGCCCCTTTTTTCCCCTCTCCGCTGTTTCCCTTTCATTGCTCTCCCTTTTATTATTGATTTGGGCTTCTTTGGCGAGGGTGCCGCTATAGTGGAACACGGGTTCTTTTTAAGCATTTGACTCCTTTTTTCTTTAAGTAGCTACTAGTTGGGTTAAGTGCCTGGGAAATGGCTGCTCACACTTTGTACATGTACCGCCGTCGGAGGGAAATCTTTCTCTTCTCTCTTCTTTTTATTCCCTTGTATAATGTAATATTATAAGAGAGAAAAGCAGAGTATGAGTGTATACCGGGGATTTAATAGGGCAGTAAAGAGCCGGGGAAGTCTCCTTCCTAAGCAGTGGCCGTATTTCTGAGAAGGCAGGATTCGAGAGAAGGGAAGGATTCCTCTGAGAATTAAAAAAATCATTTAAAAGTGACTTGTGAGCAAAAAGAGAGACTTATATATCTTCCAGTCACTTGTAGCTTTCTCGCCGTAGCCCTGTTCTACATCCGACGTGTGTGCATAGTGCATACATCTGGTTGGGCAGATGGGCGGAATCCTTCAAAGCGAAGACATTTTTTGTGCCACACCTGAGGAATTTATTATAAATGCAGCAGAGCCACTTCCCATGGTCAGGCCTTGTAAACATTTCCATTGTCCTCGTAATTACGAATTCCATGCAGACACATGCCGGACGCCTCTTTTCCGTGGTTTCCCGCTCGCAATCTAGCCTGGCGGTTGACTATGGGAGCACCCTGTACAAAAGCGGGATTTTTCTCACGGGGAAAAGGATTAGGGTGAAGGTCAGTATAATTTCCTAGCAAATACTCTGGGAATGGGAGGAAAGGAGGGGCAGGCGGAAGGAAGAGTCTGTTACATTAAATTTTTATGCCAGTATCAGAGGGTCTCAATTCAGATTGGGATGATCCTTCCCCTTCTTCCTCCTTTTATTGGCGTGTGTCAAAAATCTTTAAGGATTTTCTTTTTTTTTATTGCCCCACTACCGGAATTATACGGGGAGTGAGGGAGAAGGAAGTAAGCTCTTTTCTTTTGTCAAAGGCAGCTAACCGTAAAAAGAGGAGCTTCTTTTTATTGACACTGACTGAGAGGGGAATGTGTCCTAAATTTTTTATGGACATATGCATACCTATGAGCAGAAATAGTTTGTGAAAGATATTGGCGGATCCGCCGCGTGTGTCCCTATAAAAACTTGCTTTAATGTGTAGTTTTTTCCTTAAATATACTTTTCACGACTGCCGATTGCATCCGGCAGTCAACGCGTTGCACTATTATTTCAATTTAGTGTGGAAAAAAGTGGGTCCTTCTCTGAAAAGTGTAAAATATGTGAGAAATATGTCCTCCTTCTCTTGAATTGATTCATCAGGAAGACGGAGGTGCATATGTTTAGTGATGTGCTGCTTCTGCCTATGTGCAATATGTTCCCGCTGTAAAGACAAAGCCTATTTCAAGGATTTATAAGTGGCTCTCTCAGATAAAAATGGTCGGCTAATCGCCGTTAGGAAAAGGCAGCCCTTTTCAATTATATTTTATATGCTCAAGAGGATATTCAGCTGTCGGAGGCAATTTTATGTATAAAAGGTCTCTTTGGAATCCACCAAAAAAAACGAAGACAAAAAATTTCCAGTTACTTTCCCTATAAAAACTCTAGAATCCCTTTACAACCCCGTGAGTAGTATTAGGGAGCTCCCGTCTTTTACGTAAGCCACGTTTATTCTTGTCTGTGTAAAAAAATGGGAGAGATTTCTTGAGGACGGTGAATGACGATGAGGGACGGCGACACTTGTCTTTTCTCTCTCTCTTCTCTCTCACCCTCTTGCTGTTTGACTCGGGGTTGCAGAAAAAAAACGTGAGTGGAGGAGAAAGTGAGTGGCAGTGATGTGAGTTGATGTTCCTCGACTCTCCATAATGCTTTCCCCCACATCTTTTGGCCATGAGAAGGCCTGTGTGTGGAGAGGGCTACAATAAAGTGTATAATGTGGAAGGAATTAGAAATAAAAATATAAGTTATGTCTTTTTTCCGAATTTGAAGGATTATTATTATGTAGGTGGATGGAGGAATGATTCTCTCCCACAGATGGATCCCCCGAGGAAAAGGACTGCTTCTGGGGAGATTTCTTCCTCTAACTCTCTCTCACTTTCTCTCTCATTCTGGCGCTAAGGAGGGTGCTGGTGGAGAGCGGGAGGAGAGAAAGGATGCGAGAGGGGATGCATGATGGTCGGGTGTAGCTGAGCATGAAAGGGATTTAGGATGGAGAGGTTGAAGCCAAAAAGAGATGATATGGATGTAGGCCTAGGTATGTCTGTGGCTTCTCCAGCGGTTGGCTCTACCTCCCAGACGAAGCCCTTCTGTACATACGCACTTAAATATGCACACAACCAATCCATCCCACTTTCCCCCGGCCCACCCCTATGCCTGTCTAACCCTCTCCACTTTCTCCTACGATTTCCTACGTGTATCATTTGAATGCGAGATGTGGCGAGGGAGACAGAGAGAGGAGGGAGGGAGAGATTAAAGTACAGATGGGAAGCTTCCCAAAAACTTTATTCTTTCCTTGTTCACTTTTGAAATGTTCAAGTCCCTCTTCTATAGCCTCTTTCCCCCACGTTTCCATTTTGAAATTGCGGGGTTGTATAAGCCGAAAATAATTGTAGTATATCTCACAAGTCAATGAATTAAAGGGGATGAAGTCCATGCTCATCCCCATTAGCGGGCGCCGTCTTCCTTTGTCAAGGAAATCTCACAAATTCCTTATTATAATATCCATGATCTCTTCCCTTCTTTTCTTATCATTGTCTATATTATACTGTAAGATGATCTGAATCATATTCCCGTTGCTTCTAGTTACTATAGTAACTGGTAGCAGTAACTGATTATTATTAGGGATTGGTGCAATGCTTAAATTACTGTGAGCCGAGCTTGCTCGGACAAGGAGAATCTCTTCTCACATTTACCATTTTATCTAAATAAAACCATCTTGATTTTGCCAGAATTACATGGGCTTTATTTGTGCTTTGCTACTGTTTCTATTTTGTTACTAACTTACGACTGACTAATATTAAAAACTACTTATTCATTACTAATTTGTGCTTCGCTCTACCATTAATATGGCTTCGTATCTATCAACATGTGTTGCGGATATTGACGAGTGATGCCGTTGCCATGCTGTCGAGATCTACTTGCTTATGTTATTAAGAAAAGTATGTAGTTTTATTAATATTGAATTTAGATGCTTGTATTTGGTCGCAT